>DWMG01001526.1:0-15013 GCA_018244855.1 Elbella merops
GCACTTGGCCAGCGTGGCAGACTATGGCCTTAACCCTCTCAATATGAAAGGAGACCCGTATTCCAACAGTGGAATGGTAATGGGTCGATTATTATTATTATTATTATTAGTTTTTGTACAATCAATCAGTATTTATTCTGTGCTTTTATAATAACGAAATAAAACCAGTCGGAATAGAAAATATGGTATCATGGTTGCAGTAATAGAAATTAATAGTGAACATTGTATTTATAGGTAAATATCTTAAAATAGCAGTTCATTAAAAAAAATCTTTATGCAGGTTTTGCAACGATCCTGAAACAGCTGTGATTATTTTTCTATTTCAATAGCTCTGGTAGAGATATTCCATTTATATAGAGTTTCGTTCAGATAAATAACAATGGGGAAGTTATTGGCGTTTCATTATAAATAGCAGAGTTCAACTAGAGCCCATTTTGTTATCTGCAACTTCGTAACGTCACGTCTGTAATTCCCAAAAAGGTAGGCAGAGGAATGCAGAACACTCCCACGTTTCACCGGTTACGTTTACGTCTCACTATAGAATTATGTTATCTGTGTAGTCTGCAACTGCTCAATTTATTGAATTTTTACATCATAACGCTTGTGTAACGTGTAGGTGTGCACATCACAAATATAAAGTTTCTTTCTTTCTTCTCAAGTAAATACAACCAAGGTCCTTGGGGTTTTAGTTTAAATAGCACAATTCGATTAGAGCAGGGTTCTAGGCGTTTTAGTTTAAATATAAGATTTCAATTGAATACATATAAAAGATTTTTTTCAACCAAATATAACAGCAAGGTACAGCTGTTTTACTATAAATATAACAGTTGAACTAAATATAAACAAGGTCCTTTCAAAACTAAGCGGCCCTACCCATATAATTTCACAAAAGCTCTTTCTAAACATCGTCACGCGAAGCACACACGGGCCCCCGATCCGTATCTTGGAGGGTCGGCGAGGCACAAATATATCTAAGTGCCGGGGGTTCGGGAGTATCTCCTTTCCTTATCCTTTCCCCCTTCGCCACTATAGCCTCCACCCCCAACCCCATAAACACGGCTAAACACTGCGCGCGAAATTGTAAAATTCGGCACGGCTTTCTCTCCAGCCCGGCGTCAATTTGTTAAGATAACATTGTTACTTTACTCGCTGGACATTATTTACGATTGGGGAATTAATTTCCAGGCTAGTAATTGTGTTGGGTATAGAGTGTACGATTCCGTTTCATATTTGCCTCGAGATGTCCAATTGGATTGGACGCGCAATGGATTTACGGTTTAATTGGGAGAGTTTTGGATTCTATGTTTTTGGCGCTTCGGTGACTTTATCAGAGCTCTGTTAGCTAATAAGTATTTTAATTGGTTTGTCTTTGTTACTAGTATATCTAATAAACAAATTAAAGAAATATAAAGGGAGATTAGAAGATATAAAATGTATTTAAAAAACATAGAAGAACATATAGTCGATATAAGTTAAAAGATCTATTTGTGTTTTAAATCCATGAACAAAGGGTTTGCCTGAAGATCATGGTGCTGTCCTAAACAAACATAATCACAATGGGACCAAATTTCTAAACGATTCATTTGATATTTCGAAGCCATCAGGACATCCATTAACTTCCGAATGATATTCGTGACAGAAATAGCGTTAGAATAGAAAGCGTCCATCGATTAAGAAACTAGAAGAAATATTAGCACAGCAAACGATGTCGCTGGTAGTCGCTAGAAGTACAGAAAATACAGGTATGAAACATATATCTCTCCTTTTAATAAGAGCCCTAATAACATATGAGCCCTACATATGATAAAATGGTCAACATTACAGTCGAAATCGTAAAACACAGAAATCGAATAACACACAAAAAATCGATATTATATTTCGAATAACGTCTAATGCGATTAATAATTAATGCCCGCTCAAAATGGCGGAAGTCACAAATTTCATTTGCCCGGCAAAAAAAAAATCGATAAGTCAAAAATATTCAATTACGTACGAACATTAATATTCTAGCATCGCGGTCGTCAAATACCTCTGGGGGGATAGTGCAGGTGGCCACCCCCGCCCCGCAAAAAAGGGGTGGCATGCGGAATCATGGCCGAAATCCACGTTTTTAGGCCTATCGAGCTTTTTAGTATGGCGCCCGTGTACGCTTTGTGGAAAATTTTCACGTGTTTATTTATTAACTATAGCTATGTGGTAGTTGATTAGCGTTTGATGAATCGGGCGTCGGGCGCAGGTAATGCTCTATTTGATCATCGGAAATGTTATGGAGCGTTTTTCAAATTTTCTACTTCAACGTTCAATGGTTTTATCACAATACATTATTGCGAACACAAATATTTGTCCAGGAATTGGATTTTGTTACTGTAGTACCCAATTTCATTCAACTGTAATTTCAATATTTTTGTATTGATCCCCCCCCCCCTTGAAAAAATACGAAAGAAATAGCGTATACAAAAATGTTCGTATAGTTATTAATAATCAATCATTGAGTGCTAAATGAAGGGAAAAAAGAGCTCAAGAAACAGACCTCGGATAGATCTAAAACGAATCCAGCCAAACATTCACGAATGAATCCGGTAAATCATGAAACCATGTAAGGACAGTTAATAAGCACAGTTACGAAGTTAGCGTGCCTCAACGAATTGATTAGTAGTCAGATTGGCTGTGATATAAAAATAGTTATATATTGAAGTTGTACCTAATCTGCAACCCTATCGCGCTGATGTGTTCGGTCTGAGCGCCGCGACGCACCACTATTAATCATGGAAAATGACGCTCGGCATTGTGTGACTCGACTCGACTCAAAATTGTGAAAACCTATCCCGACGCAGCGCAAGCGAACTAATAACGAGGCCGCTCACACTTCCCAAAATGCCCGCTGTGGGGAGGGGGAGGGTACTGTCAGACAAAAACGAACGCCATCCGCCGGTTTCCTTCGCTGCAAGCGCTTCCGCGGTTCAGGTTTAGTCTACAACCAAAATTTCCCACAACGATTTTTTTTGTGCATAAAAAAATTCGCGTGTCCTTGTCAAACATCTCCATCTTCATCTTTCCCATAATACCGCTAAATGATTATGCAAAAATGTCCCATATCATGGCAACAAAACAGTAAATTAAATTTGAGATATAATGTCAATTGAAACGAAATTATACAGCGAAGTAAATATTCTATATAAACTAAAAATATGAATAAAAAGTAAATTACTGTTTTATTAGGGTATGCCAAATAACATTTACTAACTAATGATTTAAAGAATCAATCTAATTCAGTTTCAAAAATAACTATTGAACCGAATTCATTATTAATAAACAATATATTGCCAGTACACAATAATTTCCTTCTCATATACACATAATTTAAAAAAAAAAAACCCCGCGAAAAAGTTCATTGGTGATATTTGCCTTAGACATCTGTCAAAGGAGTCACTGGCACGTAGGACCGAATGGAAGAAAAAAAAAGAGAAAAAATTGTTTTTTTTTTTTCTTTTTTTTTGCCCTGACCATACATCATAGCTTGACGATGACTGTGGAGGTGTGGGCCGCGCGTGTGTGCGCTCCACGCGTGACGTCCTGCAGCCGACGTGATATATTGAGAATGCGCCAAAAATCCCTACTAGTTTATGTAACGTAACATTTTACGCTTTGTTCCCTACACGCACGTACATACACACTCATTTATATATATCGACGTCTCAAAATCCAATAATTATAAGTTTTGTAATTCTCATAGATCTAATTCTGACGAAGAAGCCTCCGGAATGACGAGCGTGAATGTAGTAATCCGTTAATATTGTATATTCAGCAAAAGATCTTTGACATTTGGTGCTTTGTGCTTATACCGTAACGGACCAGGCGTGGCGTTATATTGATAATAATTCAGGCTAATAACTATACATTTGAGATGCCAATCTGAAGGTACAATTATCGTATTCACATGTTGGTGTTTTATACTTTGGTTGATTTTTAAATTCACAATGTATAACAGGGTTCTCTAAATATATATCTAAGAGAAATCATCAGCATCATCATCATCACCGGCCTGTTTCAGTGCACTTTAAGTGCATTTTTGACGGGAGCCGACACAACTGTCCAGTTTCTTAAGACGTCCACATTCTGTACTAGTACATAACATAGGATTTTCTAGATTCCTCTCGTTTCCCCGCTCACAAATAAATAGTTATTGCGGATAAGTAGACATAATGCGGTATACGAAAAGAACTACGTGAAATTTAATAACAATCTATAATTGACTACACTAATATCGTTATATTCCATTAATCATTCATTTCTGCCACGACAGAAACAACTAGGCGTTTGGAAATAGGAACGTTATCCGTATAACTAAAGTAATTCGTATATAATAAAAAGATCGATATTTTCTATCTCTCATCGAAATCATCTCGGACCAGTATAGATCTGTTTTAACTGTGTATAACAGTATGTATAAATATGAAATTCAAAAGTAAAATAAATAAAACGGTACAGTCCATTCGTTCCACTTCGACTGCGATCTCATTTGCGGTTCTCAGAGGAACAACAGCTAGAGCTACCTATATTTGGACATTTTATGCCTACCACATACGCGCCCCTTTCATTCTCTGTATGGGTGTTTTTTAACCAGTTTATCCAGAATCGTCACAGTGGACACAAGTTGCTTAAAACCTAAAGCTCGTGGGAGGTCATGACGGATCTCGTTATAATGGATACCGCGCGTGTGTGCGTCACTAGTTGAGGGATAGTGAGGGGTAGGTCCACCCCCCTCGCGTCATCGGGCTGACTATTGCGCCTGTGTTAGAGAATTAAAATGCCCACCCCATGACGATCACTGTGCGGCCATTTTGTTTTTTTTTCGGTCGCAATGATTTTATATTTTCGCAAATCAGATATCAAAGGACACAGAGCGGTCTACAGAATTTAAATCTATTCGTTGATTGTAAAACCATCTTGTTCTCCGTTGGTTACTTATATAGTTACAAATAGTGTTTAAGGGACGCGAAAATGATCAGATTTTAAATTAAAATATTGGCTTTATTCTAAGTGTCTTTAATAAAAATAAACATGGGATGTTATAAATTTTAAATGGCAACAACATTTAGAGATAACACGGGTACTTTGTGGTTTTACATTTATGTTTTTTAACCTCATTAGATCACTAAATTGAATCAAATCAATCAAAACACTGCAAGGCAATGATTCATTGATTTATATAAACATCTACGTACGCCCAAAATAATGTCGCGCTTTGTTATAAAGAAGTAGTCAGATACTGATAGAAATCCGTAAAAGAAAAACACCATTTTAATATATTATAATAAATGGAAAAAAAATATTTAATTAATTAAAACTTTGACATGAATTAATGTGGTTTTGTTGTTTAAAACAATGAACATAGAAGCATATCTGGTCTATGATAATAGAGATACTTGGCACTCGTTGCACTGTACCAACCCCGTAAGGGACCTGGCATTACGATATAATTAGAATAATAGTTGGTATTCCAATGTCAAGCGTCCATGAACTTATGTGTTTTGAGACTAGTTTAACATTAGAATAAAATGAGATTATAAATTCAGAATTAGAAAGAAATAGAAAGAAATAAATAATCATTTATTTTTATTTTTTATAATTAAAGTAAGAAAAATACATTTAATGATGTTATATCAAATAATAAATCCTGGTGGCTTTAAATAGGACATCACATGTACAGTTCTCATTGCAGTCCATGTAGAAAGACTTCCGACGGGTCGACTTTATTCTGACCTGTCTCTACCATTTTGATACACGACAATGCTTCCTTAATATAATTTTTTTTTATTGCAATGTCAATAATTATAGTAATAACGACCTCTTATTATTGTGTCATCACGCCGGCATCTTTAAAGGGTAGGTACAGGTGCCAAAGAACCTCTTACCTGACATGGTGATAGTCTTGGAATATTGCATAGGTTATATAAAAAACTACCATTTTCTTACCCGTGTTTATATTTAAATCCTATCTATAAAATGTTCATGTCTGATATAATTTGAGACAGACCTACCAGCACCAGGTGTTTAAATTTACTTAGTCATTACAGTTAATGTTAAGTTTAAACTTAACAGTTACCAACGTGTGGACGGATTTCGTAAAATGTTAAGTTATAAAAAATATTATAACGCGTCAAAAGAAAAGATCGAACTATAGAAAGATTTGATAGATAGATAAAGACTAATATTTGGAAGATGTAAAGATAACAGTCATAAGTGTTAGTGCATAATAGAATATGATTATAAATATACCAGCTTAACTCACGGAGACGGTCTCCGCCGCGACCTCGCTGCAAGCGCCGGGAGCTCATGAGGAAGGACCCCGTACAGGTCCGAAACTAGTCGGGCCGTCGCGAAAAACGTACGTGAGTTAAGCCGGTACATTTATAATCATGTGTATAAACACTCACGAAACATTTAATAGTTAAACATAATAGAATAATTATAGAAAGATCAATTACTCACCAGTCTGCAATTTTAACTTCTGACAGACGCGCTGTCATGGCGCATCTTTAATTGTATGATGTATACCTGACACTAGCAAAAAATGTCTGATTTTTCAGCTCACGCGTCTGATTGAGCGTTCACATAACTGATGTATATAAATTAATATTTGCGAAAACAATATTATAACGTAATATATGTGTACTGAAAATATTTGTGAAAAAATCACTGATGTAAATTATTATGTAGATGTAACAGCTGTATGAGCGGTCCAGATGCTGCGTACAGATCAAGATGTGACCACCGAATGTATCGAAAATCATTCTAAGTTCAACGGTCAACTGGATTTCTCACATACATTTGTATTAATTTATGTTCATCTCGTATCAGGCCGCGAGATTTGTCTGTGGGGTCAGTTCAGGTGTTAGGGGCGAGAGTCGACCGGTTTCGTGAGATTTTTAACTCTTATAACTAGAAAATTTACATGTTTTATAGAAATTAAACTTCCTTATGATCTTATTTTTTTAGTTATTATCTTTGGACTGTGGTCTTAACCCTCTCGATATGAGAGGAGACCCATATACCAACTAAATTGATAAAAAGGTCGATTTTTATATAGAAATAAAACCTTAGGCGCGATTTCAATGTATCTCACATGTTTATTTATTTTATTTATTTGTTCTTTATTTACACCTTACAAAATAGTACAGGAATAAAAAGGCGGGCTTAATGCTAAAAGCATTCTCTGCCAGTCAACCTTTGGGCAGTAGGGAATGCGTGAGGCGGTTACAATAAAAAGAAAAAGGAATAAATGTGGAGGATTAAATTAATGAAATAGAACAAATCTAAGAAATTTCCAATATAACTACTTGACCAACATAATATAATATACAGATACTAATACAAATAGATACATATGTAGATATATACGTATATTAATGTAAATAAATAAATATATATAAATAAAAAATATAAATAGATACTTACAATATATAAATATAATATAATTAATAATTACACTCATACATGAACTACTAGAAAAATGATGGTTGTTCTTTGGGAGTGTTTGTCTAGTAATTAGATTCAGATAATATAAATTGAATTTGAAAGCCAATTTGAAGGGCATACTTTTATGCTTTTATATTATTAAATCGTTGTGCCGTTTATAGGTAGGTAGAGAGCACTGTACGCCAATACATCTATCTATGACGATCTATCTATCTACGACCTGGTGGGATTCCTCAAATCACAGCCTTCGTTTACGCAGGCTGGTTTAAGACACTTAATTTTTCTAAAAAAAAACATAACTTCACGCCTGTAATTCCCGAAGAGGTAGGCAGAGGAATGCAGAACACTCCCACGTTTCATCGGTGACGTCTAAATATTCTAACATTTTTGATATTACGACCTACACGGAGATGAAATCAAATCTATTTATGTTTACTATGCATTTATTTATAAAAAAAAATGCGTATGACTAATTAGTAACAATGCCACCGTATAATTATTATATTTATAATTATTAAATTAATATGTACAGTATTTGACAGTAAACAACAGTATATGTATTAATAGCATAATAAGTGTCCTAAAAAATTAAAAATGCTTGCCAAAGTAATTATTCGATGCTGACGAAGTCGCGGGCAAAGCTAGTAATACACATGTAAAGAAAGAAAATAATTTCTTTAATTTAAATTTTCCCGCGCCACCAACGTCTTCGAGCCGTTCCTTCGGAATCTATGGTAAATAGACGTAACCTAGAAACGTCTGGTCATAATCGCGTGAAAACAGTTTAAAAAATAAATACGATTGTTAAATCATTACTATAAGGCTATTCTAATTGTGATTTAGAAAGTGGCATCGTGATTAATAATAGCATTAAATGTCGTTTCTTTTCTTACAGGTATGTAAGGTTTTGTTATTAAAAACTTTTATTCATGTGAACTATGTGTACATCTAGCTATGCGTATAATAAAACTGTAACCGATCGCTTTCTGTACATGGAATATATTTAAAAATTCATAATGGGGGGCCTTTATATACGCAAGGAAAGCCAAAACAATGTTTTTTCATTTTGTTTGTCTGTATTTTGTGCACGCTAACCTCAGAAACGGCTTATCCGATTTGAATACAATTTCCAGGATTACATTGTGATGGGCTTCACTTAACATTTAGTGTTTTTTTCATTTAAATCGGTTAAAAAATAAAGAGGTTATGTCAATTTATATGAATCATCACGTAAAATGTACCAAGAAAAATAGAGCTCAGATCTATATGATCAATCATCATATCATCGTATTAAATAGGGTTCAGCTTAGGCTGGAAGTTTAGGTTAGGTTAGACCGGACGGTACGAAGTCGCGAGAATAGCTAGAGAGAATAGCTAGAGCTATAAAGAGAAACTCAATTGTGTTTGATTGATTGTGTCGTCTAAATCACTGAAATATTGGAAATTATCTTATATACTTATATATACTATTATTTCTCCCGTATAAAAATCAGGTAGTGAGAATACATAAGTGTATACAACTACGGTGATTTTCTATTTTTCTTATTATTCGTTTGGCAAATTATGATTGTCGTGCTGAGGTGTCGAATGAGAAAGAAAATTTCCATTTAATTGCGCAGTAAAGATTTATTGAAAAGAATAAAACAAAGATGTATCCATTACACATGAAATTATTAAAATTACAAATTAGCAGTTGATACAATTATCTCCTTTTCTTCCAATTCTGATGATGTATTGATTACGGCGAAGCTGGCAGGACTTGCGCCCTCTGGACAGTCCGTAGCCTGAGGCACTTGCAGAAGCTGCAGCGGTTGATGTAGCTCCACCATAATTGCCTAATCCGCTTTGTCCTACATACCTATCCACAACAGGTCCTCCTTGGACACCATATGGTGATAATAAGGAACCACTATTTTGAGGTGCGTATACGCCAGGAGCCGGAGAAGCTACAGCGCCAGGTCCTTCTTGACTAGATGCTGCAGCAGCTGCAGATGCAGACGCTGCGCTAGTAGCCGGTCCCGATTGATTGTTATTTATAACAATGGTTGATGCTTCAGGTGATTCATATACGGGAATAATGGCAGGTCCAACATATCCAGGAGCTGGTGCTGGTCCGGGCGAAGATGCCGACGACCCTGATGCTGCTGCACCGCTGCTAGCTCCTGACCCGCTCACGTTGTTGATAATAATGTCGCTACCAGGCGAACCAGGCGCTCCAGGATAGCCTGGTCCATATGAAACAGGACTGACTCCTGGATACAACGGTGAACCAGGTGCAAGTCCCTGAGGTCCAGCTGCTCCTGAGGCAGACGCTGCTGAAGATGCAGCCGCAGCTCCAGATGCCCCTGATCCAGGCTTAAAGTTATTAACAGTAAGGGGTGCACGTGGTCGATTATAACCTTTTCCGTAGGTGCCAGCTGCGGAAGCTGTAGCGGTGGATGCGGCACTTGAACCTTGAACTCCATATGCTCCACCAACGGTACCACTAGATCCCCTAGGACCCGCTCTACCGCTACTACTGCTACCGGCCGCAGCTGCTGCAGATGATGAAGCACTGCTGGATGCTTTGTCCGATACTTTCTTAATGATTACATCCTCTTCTGTAATCGTTTCGTGCCCTTGTGCGTCCACTGTCCTGACAATCGTGGTAACTTTTTTCTCATCAGGACTTAGAGTTTTATCATAATCACCGACTCTCTCGTATACGGTGTAATTTATAGATTCCTGAACAAGATCCCCTATTTCATCACGAGTGATTAAGTCGGATGAACTGCTTTCTTGCGTTCTTTTAAATTCGTTAGAGTCTATTCTCTCCACTTTCAGGATCCCTTCCATCAAATTATCTTCGAAGGTATCTGCAGCAACATACTGGAAAATATGTGAAGTAGTTATATAATTGATCATTAATAACTTCGTTGATACTGTTTTGAGAAAGCTTAACTGCCTCGTTGGTCGAGTGGTTGCAAGCGCGACTGCCGATCGGGAGGTCCTGGGTCCAAATCCCGGGTCGGATACTATTGGATTTTTCTAATTTAGAATTTCTTATAGTGACTCGGAGTCTGGATGCGTGCCCGGTGTATGGCAATAGGCTCACCACCTATTCCATTACAACACCCCTCTGCCTACCCCTTCGGGGACTACAGGCGTGATGTTGCGTTGTAAGAAACATCATTGTTTACGGATGAGCTTTGTTAAGCAGAGCTTGATCTACACTTGTATAATGCACGTCATGTATAATGCACTGATTATCTCCAGGATACCGTATGGGTGTGGATATATTGTAGGTCAAACGAATGTTGACATCAGATCTGACGAATGGATGGTATCCAAACTTAACAAACGCGTTGCTAACTGGTGGGCTAACATGGCAACATTTCACTATATTCAGTTATCCACACATTTATTTTCGTAATAAAATAAATAATCAAATAAATTAAAAATATTACTATCGTCGCAGAGATCATTCCACCTTCAACTAACAATCATTGGTTCAGCCACATTTATTCTTTACTGGTTTAATTTGTTTTACTGGTTCAAAAATCGGTATAGATCAATAACATACATGTGTGTAATTTAAACGAATACTCTATGCTTTGAGGAAATGTTATCTCTGAAGACTAAATAGTAAGTCCTAGGTCGTACTAAAATTTTAGGACGCGTCGTAAATAGAAATTATACCATTGTATACATACAAAGTAATGCCATTTCGTATTGCCATATTATATGAATTTAGGGTTTTGGGTTTAGAGATGAATTTTCTTGGGCAATAGTGTTAATGTAACCTTCTACCCGGTAGACTTTGCGGCGGTAGTAACATTTGCAAAGTTGTGTAGCATTTAATAACTTTAAGCGAATTACAATTTGAGGAAAGATGACAATTTCAAAAAAAGTGATATTGAATAATACTTTTTTAAATGCAAAATTACTTACTTGCAGTGCGCAGCACAGGATCACGAAGGTTGTGACTCCCATGTTTCGGAGAGTTGGAACCGAACTGATGCTGCTAACAATTTTCGGACCACATTTTATACTTCCAAATGCTGACAATATTGACATTGTAAAACTACGTAATTTTTTGTCAGACGTTTAAATATTGACTGAATTTTGAAAAATAACAGCCGTTATAACAATATAGCAGTTACCTTGCGATTCAGAACAATGTGTATTAATTAATGCTTGATTATACATATTGAAATGTTTCCAGATCGTTGTTGAGGACAAATTAAATTATAAGTTTCTGTACACCTTTAGCCATTGGTCCAACGTATTCCACTTATTTCTTAGGCATTAGGTGGCGTCCATTAATTACGTGAGGCGTTCTAGGGGGAGGGGGTAAAGTCGAATTTCATATCATTTTACATTGGGGTAAGGGGTAGTCCCCGTAAATATCACGTAGGTATACTTTTTTCGCAAGAAACAGAGTAAAATTTAAAGATAATTGTATTTAATCTTACGAGTATGAAACTATTTATGTATTTTATTGTTTTTCTTTCACTATAATTTTAGTCCAATTGTTCGGACTAATACCGCCTACAGATTTTCGCCATCGCCCAACGCGACAAAACCTTCACCCTCATTATTTAAACAGTTGGCGCTCCACCACTGTGCGCTTCTCCAGAAGTTTCATACTTCGCACCACGAGTCTGTGGAACAATTTGTCGCATACGGTATTTCTGGACCGATACGACATTCAAACCTTAAAGAAAAGAGCGTATACCTTCCTTAAAGGCTGGCAACGCATTTGCTGACCCCTGGGTTGCAGGTATCCATGGGCGACGGCAGTCACTTACCATCAAGTGACCCGTTTGCTCGTTTGCCCCCTATTCTATAAAAAAAAAAAATACGCAGTGGCTGGCAGTGGTTGGATGCGACGAGCTGAAGATCGAGCTCAGTGGCGTGCTATTGGAGAGGACTATGTCCAGCTATTACACTGAATGTTATTATTACACGATGAAAGAATTTTTAGAGAGCCTTTTTATGTTTCTAGATTTTTATGAGAGATTTTTTTATCTTTCAAGCCACCTTGTACAAGATTTTTTATTGTTATTATCATTCACTATTAAATTATTCAGTGCAAGACTGCTCAATTAGCATGTCAGTTTATATTTTTGTGAATATTTTAAATTTATTGTAGTCCTGTCTACAGTAGGAGAGCGAGGTAATAATTTTCTACATTAGAATAATTTATATTTAAAGTAAAAATGTAACTTTAATTAATTTAGTTTTTTTTTTAAATTAAATTAATTTAGATTTTTAAAATTGAATTAGTTTAGTTTTTTTTTTAATTAAATTAAGTAAAATTAAATTTAGTTTTTTTTTGTACGAATCAGAACAAATCGTGTAAGAAAAAGTGAAGCTCAACCGTTGACTGATTGAGCTTCACGTTGGCTGTTTAAGCTGTAAACTTTCGTCCCACACTTTTGGACCCAACTCGGCGAGCACACAACATTGCCAAAAAAAGGCAGCTGGGCAAAAATTTTGCCAGCCAACGCTCGGAATGCAAAAATTTCCAATCCACTCAATAAAAAGCGGTAATTCCTATATATACACGCGGCGACCGCATCTCGGATACGCTTTATACGATGTACTCACGGCTATATAAAACCGGGGAGAGAGCCAAGTTCTAAAATTAAAGGTGGCCGAAAGCAGCCGAACGCGTCCGAATCCGCCCGCCCTCCTCAGTCCATCGTCAACTGCCGTCGACATTCCCAAAACCATCGCAACCGAACGCGCGGTACCGAAAACGTTCACTTGGAAAACACGTTTACGGCGTATCAAAAACACAAATCCCGCACCGAATTAGGATCGCGCCGGTGAAAATTCAAGTGAATCCCAAATTTTTTTTATTCGTGGCAAAGTGACAGTGAGTGGTGGATTTTCGAGTTTTCCGTGCTACCGGTAAAGTATTATTATTTTTTCGAAATGTGCCGCTTTTTTATCCACCCCTTCTCTAAGATTAGCGGCTTGTCATATCGCGGATAACATATATCGGCTTCACACTGGCACGCTGGAACAGATGCGAGTGTAGAGTTTCAATATGTCTGCCTGTTTTAGTATGAATCAGACTGTGCCGTTCGTCATACCCTCATTTTATTTTATTTATACGAGATTATTTTCATATCATAACACACGACCGGCGTTTTCCTAACCTCAATTTATCTAACTGAACTCAATCTATCTAACTGAACTGTTTCCTCTGCTAATCTGCGTTACGAAGAAGTTTTGATACTAACGAATGAGCGAGAAGACGGGATTGAGGGAAAATGGTGTTGCTAAGTCACATTGCTAGCAAATATGGCTGGATTTTGTATCTTCCGCATTGCGTTGTAAATAGATGACCATTAAACACCATAGAGTTTAGACGCAACGGAAGCTGTTCGTATTGATTTTGAACAGTCCACACCATCTCTCGTCCAGCAGCGCTAGCGTTCGATTGTGTAACTACCCTCATACATGCTATTAACGTCAGCTCGCTACGTGTAAACATTGCGCAAGATCAAATCTCAGTAGAGTTTTGAGTTGCCACTGCCTTCGCAATCGGCCTGGAATTGCCATTCGAAAACTTCGTACGAAGTAATATTAGGTCATTTAAACATAGGCAGACGTGGGCGCTTTCGTAATTATAGACCAAACTTTGGGTGTCCTCAGACATCCGCGAGAAACAATTTGTCAAGCTCTAGAGAGAATTTAATCTCTTGACGTTATAATATTTGTTATAATAAATTTGTGCATCTTCCTCGAAACAACTTCATTTCCAAATTTTTATTTGTAACATAGTAATATGTTTCTGTTTTTATTTTGTAAGATTAGCATTTTCAGAGATAGATCAAGATATTCGTACTGTTCAACTGTTTAAAACTAATTCTACCATCATAAAGGCTCCATTGTTACTTTGTTATATCTCTCTGTTCATTTTCTCCGACATAATACGGTTTCCCTGGAACTGCTGGACCGATTTTGATTGAAATCGGTTAATCACAATTTTTTCTTCAGAAAAATACATTTTTATTTATTTTTCGATACATTAATGCAGTGGATATTAGATGATGCCTAATAATGTATGGTATCACTCGTCTTTCTTAGACAACAGTTTATTGAATGGGAACTTCAAAAGACGGTTCAACAGATAAAAAATTTAAATTGTGGAATGAAAAAAATTATTAATAACTTCTGAAGCCTTTTTTCTCTAGACTAAGAAATACCTGTTCTTCAGAGTTATATAGATGATTATATTTGACTATATGTCAGATGATCTACTTGAGTATGACTGCAGATGTGAGCATTTTATTATGGAGCTACTAAAAAAATTCTGCTTTATGATATGTGGAATGACTTTTCATTTCTTTTGAACATCATCGAACTATCACGTCTGGTATTGTGAATGATGGACAAAGAAATATAATGTCCCATTAAAATGTTATTCGTATGTAACTTAGAAATGTGCGAAAAATATTCAAGTTGCAAGTGCGACTGCCGATCGGGAGGTCCCGGGTTCGATTCCCGGATCGAACACTACAAAATTTTCTAATTTAGA
>DWMG01001527.1:0-15010 GCA_018244855.1 Elbella merops
GCCTGTAATCCCCGAAGAGGTAGGCAGAGGAATGCAGAACACTCCCACGTTTCACCGGTTACGTTCACGTCCCACTACGGAATAGATGGTGAGTCTATTGCCATGCATCGGGCGCACATCCAGACTCCGAACCACTACTAGAAAATCTAAATTAGAAAATTTTGTAATTTTCGTCCCGGAAATTGAACCCGGGACCTCCCGATCGGCAGTCGCATTTGCAACTAACACAACCAACGAGGCAGTCAATCCTCGTTTAGTTTTCCAAATTAAAAAAAAAATCTCCTCAAAAGATGTACATACATATGTACATTTTGTAATGAATTGACCATCTGCTGTTTTGTAGTTTTGCAGAAGACAGTGAGTACATCAAATGCATGTTTGTAACTACAGCATAATATACAAGTATATACTTTACAGTTTTTTTTATTAGTTTTACCACTACGAGTGTGTGTATGTATGTACATAATTATATGTGTGTATGTTGTTTATGCGGGTAACACTGAATCACACGCAACTTAAGGTTATATGAATAAACGCTATGTTTCATGATTATGATTAAAAATATTTTATTAGGTTAAATAAAATGTATTTATTCATAGCTAAAATAGACCTTCATTGTTTTAACCTGATAAAGATTTTCTATACCATTTATACTAGCTGATATATTTTGTAACACGAGGAACATACCTCATAATGAACTTTATTGAATCTTACGCCAACAAAAATGCCATTTAATTTGGGCTAACTATTGGGAATTACTCGTAGAATGTCACAGGGACAGGAGATTTCCCATCGGAGATTAAAGAATACAATGCATTGGAGATTAAAGAGTCATAATAGTCACATATATGTATATCCGACTCAAATGATACTAGAACAATGGCCTAAATAAATCAAAGCAGCCTAGTATAAGGTTTGCTAGTATTCAAAGTTTGGCGCTCCGTACATGGTAGAAAGAAAACTATGAAGTTGATTGACGACAACACTGCCTCTATCTTTTTTATTTCCCAAGGCTGGGAAATCAACGGTTAATTGTACTTTAGAAAATAATTATTAATGCTATCATTACACTAAGTTGTACTTATGAACGACTTATTATATTATAAGTAGGTACTTATTAATTTGACGTTCAACAATTTAGGTATTTTCAGCGTATTGCGGCTACGGTAGCGGTATTGTATGCCATATGTTTAATCTTTGCCACTAATCATGTGCTAAGCTACTACAATTACGAATTTTGTGATCAAATGGCCACAAAGCATGATCGCTCCCACAAAAGATAGCTTTACTTTCGAACTGTCACCGGTCGTAAAGATAAGAGTTAAATTATGACGTTAGGGCAACCAGTTGGGGATTTTGCAAAGGGTTGTCTTTTGCATACCTTTACAGCACGCTGATTGTTTGTTCGGTTTTCATTTGTTTCACTACTCCATGATGAATAGATAATATCAGATGAAAATGCGTGTTATTATCACAGAGGGCCTGCGGTGTCAGCTCTCGTGTTGATTAAATGCCTTTCAGTGCTATATGGTGCGTTTGCATGTGTGCGTGCGAGTCCGTGTGCGTGTGATTGCGCGTTTTTGTGTGAGAGTGTGTGGTCGCGCGTTTTGTTTTCAATGTTTGATCATTGAACTGCTAATTCTGTATATTTCTTTATTTTACTTGAATGAAATGTATATGTGGTATTTACGCTGGTTAGTATTAATGGCACTCCTATATTCCTTGAATAAACGCGCATTCGTTCCGCCCATTTCCAATAATGGTCAATGGCATCCTTAATGGCTTCCTCTATCATCCTTTCGATGCCATTAAGATCAAATCGACACCATGCTTTATGTCCATGTTACCGTCCATAATAAAATCTTAAGTTATATTAAGAAATTGGCAGTGTTGCCACAAGACTTATGATTGGACATTTTAACGCCGCTTTTTGTAAAACCAACCGACATACTACGTGCCGTTTTTCTATAAATATAACAAGTAAATTTTTTCTTCAAAAGTGTATAGGTACTTCCATGTTTTATATACAGCCATTGGTCTTAAATTAAATATGGATATGAGATATTTTAAAATGAGGAAAATTTCAATAGGTGCCTTCGTCGTACGTGTGTGTACCTAACATGGTTTTTTATGGGAGCGCAACTTCTTATCACGGCAACCTCAACGAGACAGATTCTCCTTGAACACATTTCGTTTACATAATAAACCGGTTGGCTCTATAAATTACGTTGTACATAAAAAAAAATAACGATTTTAAACGAGAGGCGCTACTGAAAGACTCGGGCGGGGTCTAAAAGTTCGCTGATGTTGAAAAATAAAGCCGCTCGGCTCCCCTAATGCCCAAATATTACACAGCGGTTTCGGTACTCTCCTCTCTTTCACTGAGACGGGATATTAAAATTTTATATCACGCCCCACTAAACGGAAAAGTGATCTTGACTGTGTAACGTATGGATGTTGGATTTGTGTATATTATTGTTTTATTAACACGCCAGGTCCATTACGGGTAGGCAGAGAGCTTCGATTGTCAAGTACCTCTAACAGACCTGTGGTGCTTAGATTTGAGTATAACTTTCTCGAAATAGAATATGTTACTACATATATTGCGGTCATATCAGTAGAGGAAAAAGTATCGGGTTATCCCTCGGGAGAGACCTAATTCTAGTTTTGTAAAGATAGTGGTAGGATAGATAGAGGTCCATACGATGATGATAAAGATAGTCGACCATCACGGCATTGGGAATTGGCAAATGTTTCATCAATTCTCTTATAAGATACATTTAGAAGAATCGACGTTTATCCGTATTTAATGTGTTATTTAAACACATCGTGGTTACCATACCTCATACCACAATTATTGCTCGAATTGAAGGGTTCTAAATTCATATAACTATAACGTTTCTATGGGAGAAAATGGATCCGACTGGAACTGTTTTATTTTGCAAGATAACACTAGTACAAAAAAGTACATGAATACGTGTAAAATTTACTTAATAAAAATTTAAATCTCACAACATGGAAACTATACTGGCTCTAAGAAAACTCGGCGCAGCCAAAGTGCTAAACTCCCGAGAACTTTGAGCGTTATACTTTATAATTACACCTTTGATTTAGATAAGAAACACCGCGACGTGCAGCGCGTGTAAATTCAAAATAAGGTACAAGTTTTCTACTAAAGCTACTACTATTATATCATAACGCCAGGTTACGGGATTGACAGAGAGCACCGAATGCCAAATACAAAGACCTGCGGTGTTTCTTTTAAAATAATAAAATCATGCGAGGATATATTTCTTTCTTTGGTCCGTTTACATGCCATTTATCGTCGCCCTATTCCGATCACAATTAACTTTTGGGTCGGAAATGACGCAAATGTTTTTTCCTTCCTTCGCTTTCTACCGCTCCACACCCGGATAACTATACGTTTCCTACCCGTGTATGTAATCCTTCACAATTTCCGACTAACGGAATGTATTTCTGAATGTATGTTGTTCTATATGAAAACCAATGTAAAAGATGTGACACTTCCAAAACTTGCAATTTTTAGTTAACTCTGGTGTCCCTGTTTATTTTTCAACAACATTCGTGCTTAGGACAGTAGAGTGTACATTTTTCCAATATTATTATTATTTTTGAAAGGCACCGTTTTGATCAAATGTGTGTAAATGATGAATAGTAATAGAGTTGCAGTAGTGTTGTTAGATCTCATGAATGATTGTACAACCTCCTCCTAGACTATATTTTCACATCGAGAGATAAAATGTTAGGCACGACACGCTTTCTCGTCAAACCTTGAATAATTGACTGCTCATTGAATTACATAGGACATGATAATAAATATGCTATTATAATAACTATACTATGATAATAAACGTAACATCACGCCTGTAATCCTCGAAGGGGTAGGTATAGGGGTACCTATAGTTCACTCCCACGATCCACCAGTTACGTTTAAGTATCATGGAATAGGTGGTGAGCCTATTGCGATACATCAGACACAATTCCAGACTCCGAGTCACTACTAGAAATTCTAAATTAGAAAAATCCAATAGTACCCGACACGGGATTTGAATCCGGGACCTCTTCATCGGCAGTCGCGCTTGCAACCACTCGACCAACGAGGCAGTCACTGTGATAATAACTATTTTAAAATAATCTCTAGGACAGCATCTGTAGAGTATAAATTCAATATTATTTAAGAGAACAAAAAAGAATTGAATTGAATTTAAACATTGGTTTAAATTAATGAAACAAACATTTTATGAACAATTCAACTATATTAAATATTTCGTGCATGCTTGTTCATAAGTATTAAATAAATAAAATCTGCACATTGAACATAGAAAATCGTACTATTGACTGCCTCGTTAGTCGAGTGGTTGTAAACAGGACTGCTGGTCAAGATGTCCTGGGTTTAATTGCTGAGTCGGATACTATAGGATTTTTCAAGCTTGAAATTCCTATTTTCTCGTATATCGAAGTCTGGATTATTTCCCGGTGTATGGCGATAGGATAACCACGTAATTCCATGAAGAGTCGTTTAACAATGCTGCTAAAACATAGGATTGTACCACACTCTTCTGCCTACCTCTCAGGCGTTATACAGGCCTAATGTTACCTTTGTTACGTACTGTCGAGATAACCGACTTAACTTATCCGCAGCGCATACCCTCGGGGCATCGTGCGTTCAGTGAGGCGTTGCATTCCATTTAAATCTTCACTTTAATTTGTTTTTCATTATGTTGGTAGCATTGCGTAGAGAATTCTGCCCTTCGCCAGGGTGCGTACGACGTTGACTGACGGCGACATTGGGTTGAATTCGAATACGTCAATGATCTCAGTACTGAATTTTCTTTAATGAAAGTGTTTTTATTGTATATCGAATGTGCTGTAAACTATGCTCTCCCTTGTCCTTTCAGTTTCTTGAGACTTCCCTGTAGCTCCTCACGCTTCCTTCCTTATTTCTTCCTTCCTTATTTTTCATATTGTATTATAGGCGCTCATTGGGGAAGACTTATGTCTGACTGAAGAATGGGGAAGACTGATGACGATGACTTCGATGACGATTATAGGTATTGCACCAGTAATGCATATGTACATGTTAAATTCGAATAATTTATTAATGTAATGAGCAATACCCTTATTAAGATACGTAGTCCCTACTAATGTAGGGATAATATAACATAAGAGTTCCTAATGGAACTCTTATGTTGAGGGTGACGATTCCAGTAGTTACATCGTTACTTAATATTGTTTAACAGAGAAATTACACATTTATATTTATTTAATTACTAAACTTCTCTACCTACCCCTACAGAGGAATACACGCGTGATGTTGGGATTTTTAATTTGTTGTGTTGGTATATCATATTAAGACAAAAATAGCCTGACGCCAAACCCAATTATAGCTGATGATCCACGGGCCCACGACTACCTGTGGCATTAATGTTGTGTAAGAACACAAGAGAGCTTATTGGTAGACATTTCCATTGAACGTGAAAGGGTATACAGAGTCTAACCTACGTGAAAGATACTCGTATACATATTTAGACACCTTTATGTATATAGTTAATGCATAGATTGTTTATTTATATCACACCAACGTACAGTATGATAAACCATAAGGCAAAAGCATGTTAAGTCTAGCTTAGTAACGTTATATCTGTACAAGATTATGTATGGGTCTAAATATATACCTATTATTATTATTAATAGATATAGATCTACAAGGCATATTTAGCCACCTTGGAAGTATTACCTAATTATGAAATAATTAAAACGTTAGAATCCAATTATACTGTACATAATTTCTTGTCGGTAGAGAAATTTGATAGCTGATAATAATAATAGTATTATTCTGTCGATCTTGTCAAAGACACATTTTATTTATTGCTTTACGAGTATACATGGCCGAAGTACGCGCTTCGATTATAGACGTTCATGGTGATATTGATCAAACAAGCTACGACAAGGACCCGCGGCGTTGTACTGAATGTTCCTTACATCTTGATATAGATTTTATGGATTTTCCAGAATTGAAGTACCTAACATCATCACACCTTTTCCCTGAATAGATAGACAGGAGAGTAGTATTCACACGTTTTACCAGTTTACTATATCCTATGTGATAGCTGGTGACTCTATGATTGCCAATTTACTAAATATTTTGACTTTAATAAGGGATTTACATAGTTTCTTCTTCGAAACGCAACATAATAGTAAAATGTCTGTAAATAAATTTTTTGCTCGCAAAATTTTGTACCGACCAGATTTATGATACAAAACCATTCAATATTATGGTGCACACTTTGTATCTCACCGCTTATTTCCTATAAAGTGCCGTAAGTGCCCAAGATCGCGTTATCGTCAATCCACCCTCTTTGGTACTGAATAAATCTCGTTTGAACTCGAAAGTAGATTGCCTCAGCTTCGGTGCCTTCTTTTCCATGATTGAATTTATTTTGCATGCCATAAATTTATCACAAAATACTTTTAACACTAACAGCACCCATAAAGCTTTCGAATGATTACTTTTCGTATCTTTTTCGGCAATTTTGAATTGCTCTTCTCTCTTGAGAACTCATATCCTGGTAAAATATAAGGTGAATAAACCTCCTACACTATTGCAGCACAATTCGAAAACTTATTTTTCTAAAATTACAACTCACTAAATAATCAACAGGAATGCAACGACATTTTTCATTTGCTCGCGAAGATTAAACACGTAGAAAAACAATCTGTGAAACACCTACGTCATCTTGTCTAATAACTTCAGATTTATGACTTCGGAGCGTACCTGCGAATACCACCTATGTACGTACATATGTATGTAGCTCTTTTCATTGTCTGTAATTTTTCTCTCTATCTTTACATTTTTTTCGTGTACTGTAGGTTGTTCAAATCAACTCCTAATATAATTGTTGGCTCTACAACCAACGTTTTCATTAGTCACTCTTTCAATACTAGAAGTATCGTTCTAAAAGCCTGTGTAAATGGACAGACAATTGCAATAGCACTCCCATCATCCTCTCATCTGCGGATGCGTCTGAATCTATTGTTGTGTTATTGTCTGATACGTCTCCTTAGCCATTTGTCATTACAGATTTGACGCCACCTTTCCATCTATGTACGAGTACGAAGCCGCACAACGCATCAGACCACAACCAATCTCGAAGGGTGCAACGGTCTAGACGACACCCTCTCCCGTATACGTGAATCACGTGCCACAAAATATTTAATGTGCGCTTTCCAATCAGCCATATAAATGGTTGCAATAATAAAAATTGTATTATGAACCCTCGGTGATAATACAGCTATTTGAAAGTGATTCGCCGGCACTACTTTCCTCTTTATTGCTGTTGTACGTTGTAATTTATTCGGTTTATTTTAATAATCGATAAATTACTTTAGTTGTCGTTTTAGTGATTGTTTCTTTACATACAATCCGCAAAGTTTTACTCGGATCATATTTGAAATCTAAGCTTGTAAGTTTTTGAAAGCTTCGATATAGCTTCCCTACGTCACTTTTGTTTACATTAACAACTATTGGAATATTCTCGAAGTAATGGTAGAATAGATGAATTATATCTATATCGTTCTGTCATTGTTGCTCCCCTCTCGTTAAGTTGCAGCAGATTCGCCACCCTTCATTCGTAACGAGAGGTGTTCTGGAATTGATCGTGGAAACGCAAACAGTGAGTCACGTTGTATCTGGGAGGGTGCGCAGACGGGCGGACAGACGGCGCCCTTGCAGGTGATCCACGCGCGTTCCGCTCTGAGTGGGCCCTGTCACCGACGATTATGGTGTGATTGTATTTGAGATAAATAACATTATACCTCTGTCTCTACCTAATGTATCTCTCATATTTAATTAACGAATTGTTTTGTGTTATTTCCAATGTAACATTGTCATTGTATGTTGGTTCTCTAAATACTCCAAAGTGTATTATTGGGATCCGTTTGGTTATATCGGAAGCCTGCCTCAAAAGCTTATTTAAATTTTGGGTAACTTTAGAAGACATGGCAGTTGGCATCGATCAACAATATTAATCAAAGCATATCTAAAATGAATGCTAAAGCAGGGCGTCACTCGCAAATCAGTAATCGAATAGGAGACAACAAACAGAAATTAGTATTTTTTGTGCACAATCGCTAGTTTGTTACATATGCCACGATATTAAATAGGAGTTATGGAAATAGACATAAGAATGAATTTGAATTTCTCGCCAGGTCTCTTTAGTTACAATGGCGCCCCTATTCAATTGAAGATAAAGAAGAAAAAAAATATTAGCTGTTCTTAAGTGTTTTCATAGTCCTATCCAAATCCACCAACGTATTTGCTTTTCATTGTTGACTTTTGTAGTTTTGATTAGCGACTGGGCATAAGAGGTCTTTAGTGTTTTCTGTGTCTGGAGCGACATCTCGACTTCTGTTTTCCCCAGTTATGAGAAATAATAAAATATCTTGAATCCCTGAAACCTCTTGTTGTTGAAGAAATAACATTATATTCGCTGTTCTTTTTTACTTTCAGTCAGTGACTTAGTTTTAACATCTAAGTTAATAAGCTAAATGAAGCCAATGGACCAAACTTTCCAAAGGACTAATGCGAAAACAATCCTCAGATATAACAATAACAAAATTACTAATTGTGTGGTTAATACACAATTAAATGGACTTTAAAAGGAGTAATATATCACAATTATAGTACTACCCTCACCGAGCCCTTGGCTCTTAAGTTCCCCGGTCGTCCTTTATGACACTCAAGGGGCGGGAGGGTTAGCTGAATGATTAAAGCTAGTCTCTTTATTAGTTCATTGGCCTAAGCAAAGGTTCGTTATGGCTGAGTAGAGCCTTCATACTTTGTGACAGAATAGTGTGTTTTCACCCAGAGGTGAACCATTGCCACACCTAAACTCTCCACCATAAACTCACCAGTTGATAAGCGAGGTTTTTAGTCTATAGTTGGACACAATTCCCTGGAAGTGTCAATTTACTCTTGTCCTGAATCGTTCCAGGTTGTTAACCTATATTTACGAGTACCTCGAAGCAATAGCTACTAAATCTATTTGTATTTTAGTTTGAAACTTGTGATCGCTGGTTACAAGTTACAGATATCGACCCCAGGACCTCTTGATCAGAAGTCTCGCTTTTAAGCACTAGACCAATGAGGTAGACAATAATGTCTTGATATTAATTAAACGTAAAGATAATGTAATATTCAAAGGTCTATAACGCAGTATACTTATTAGTAGTCTTACTTTATTAATGTAGTTTTTTTCCTCATAAAAGAAAACATTGTTGCGTGTCAGCTAATGGAATCTTTATTGAAAGCAATTGTAACGTAAATCATGCCGGGCACGATACTTGGAGGGAGCATTTTTATATACATTTTCTCTTCGTATTTCAACGAAGTAAACTATACTTCAACCCATTGTTAATAATGGCTTTTCATGATTTGCTTTCTTTACCTATTGCAATTCGTCAATTATTTTCTTGGTGTTCTTATCGAACCGAATTGAAATAAGAAACAAAAGGACCATTGAACTAACTATTTAAGTGACAATTAAAGAAACTAAAGTATATTGTGTTCACAATGCTCTGTGAATGTCGATGGTGCCTTCATGTAGTACGTTTCGTCGTTAATAGCGAATATTGTGCCATGTTATTAAAAGATGCTCAAGTGGATATGCCAGTTCTATATAAACCAAGCACGTATATTTACCAATTGTGATATAAATAAAATATGTTCTGTCTAGATGAATATTATGTCGAGATGCCTATGCTATAATCTAACACATCTGTTATTCCAATCTAATACACACACTCATCACACGAATAGAACGACGACAATACGTCGTTATACAAATAATATTTAATAGCGCTTTCGGAGCTTGTTAAAACCTCATCGGACATAAACGGTGGTGTTTTTATTACGTGTTCTGATCAAGTGTGTGACGTCATCTAATGTGATGTTTGGTTAATAAATGTTTGGGACGAGCATAAATGTCGATTTATGCAACTACCCACTCAGTATTATGCTCCAGTGGCATATGTTCTCATCTAGATAACTAATTGCATCCCGCTCACTGTGATGCTTCGGTGGCATATGTTCTCATCTAGATAACTAACCAGTTCTAATCACTGTAAAAGAGACGAGAGAAGTCTGCCCGGATCGTTGCAAATACAAATAAGCAGCATACAAATAACAGGTGTAAATCCTTAACCTTAGGTGTAATAACAGGTGTTAATCTTAACTTTGTATTTCTTACGAGTATATACCTAACAGCATCTTCAAAGGCAGGAAACGCATCGGTGACTCGTCTGTTATCATCAATGTTTATCAGCGACGGTGATCAATTACAAAAAGTTACATGGCTTAGCAAGTTAGTTTTTCTAGTCCTAGTTTTTCCAACTTCACTCGACAAAGTAAGGAGTGAGACAGAGAAGTTCAGATAAATTTAAGATTCGAGGGGGATAGTTGTGATTTCTAGTCCCGGTGGGAAAATATATTTTCTGCTCTAAGATGATGTGGGTTTTCTGATCAGCCCGAGGGCCCTTAAGCTTTAAGCACCTACACTAACTCCTACCCTACACACTACAATGTGATTACCGATATCATGTTAAAATAATACAAAATCAAGGTTTAGAAACTGTAAAGTGCCATTAGAGTATTTCCGTCATTGAGCTGATTATTTAATGATGTACGTAATTTGGCTATCAATTTTGATTAATAATATATTTAAAATATATACTTGACTTTATTTGTAGCTATAAAAGAAAAGTTTCCTGGACATATCCTCAGTACTTTATTAATAATGCCAAGTTAATTGCGACGGAAATCACTGACACGGATACCGATATTCAAAATGAAACCCAATGAAGTTACGAGTACAAGATTCCTCACAAAATAAGAGTAAAGTCAAAAATCATTTACGAAAAGATGTTAGCTGTTTACCAATACTACTTCTTCATTTTCCAAGGTTCAAAAGCGTTCAAGTGAATTTACAAGGAGCAGAGGCGAGCATTGAAGACGATTCACGCTCGGGCAGGTCGGTTAGTGGCACTACAGAGGAAAGTGAGAAAAAAATAAAAAAAAAATCGTATTGAAAGACGCCCGAGAAAACATAGTATTAGCAGTCTTAACCTTTCTAAGGTCACTGCAAGATGAGTACCGCGAATGCTTACCGCCTTTCAGTGAAAGCTGCCAGTCGAATGTTCTAGAGTTTTTAAAGCTCTGGGTTGACGATACTTCAAAATTTTTCGACAAGATCTATAGCTATTTATACACTACCTATGAAACTTGGGCTCCTACGATCCAGGAACAAAACAGGAGTCAATGCCCAATAAGAAGGTTCAAACGATTCAAAGAAATACAATATCACTTTGTTTTCCAAAACAATCGTAACCAGTAAATATAATCGCTCAGTTTAGGCATTCCCAAATTATTTTTTGTTGTAAAGGTGTTTGAAACTTTGAAGTCTTCGTATTATTTTAAATTAATAGCACAAAAGTTATAGAAGTACAATGTAAGAATAAAATTGTACTCGTATATTATGTATAGTCAATATTAAGGTTACAAAAACCCCTTCATTGCCCTTAACGTAAAACATCTGTAGCACCAGTCTTTTACCGCCAAGCAGCGAGTAAAGTGAATGAGCAAAATCGCTTGATAAACAAAGATTTTTTTTTAAACCGGTGGCAAAACGCTCGAAATCCACAAAGAAACTGTATAGCTAATTGTGCAGTTACCTTTACCAGCTCCCGTCCACTGTTCCGGACGCAGTAATGTTCTCCGCCTGGCAACCGAGAGACACTCAATTCTACTGTTGTACGGTTGCTCTTTAATCGACGATCATACTTCATCCGGAAATCTGTCGGTGGCGTTCTGAGTAAACGTTATCGTTGCTACGAATCTTTGCGCTTTTATCATTTGGGGGCAGTTGTAAAAAGTACCTTGACTGATCTACAATGCGAACGTTGTTAGATGCAGGTGTCGAAACGGTCCAAGATTTATTTATCACTACCATATAAATCAGCTACTGGCTGCTGGGCGAATTCCAAAAGTGGCGAATATTCCAAATATTCCAAAAGTGGTGAATCCAACGTATCCAAAACCAGAGTGTATGTATGGAGAGAGTGATGAATGTGGAAGTAGCACATCAGGCCATAAAGACATTTGGTTCTCGATGCCTCTCTCTACTTATTTCCTAATAAATCTGGAATGATTGACAATCGTACAAAAAAGGTTTCATTAGTTATGAGACGCAATTTCTCACCTGTATTTATCATTCGCTCCTCATCATTAGACTGCCTCGTTGGTCGAGTGGTTGCAAATGCGACTGCCGATCACCGACCAGATGGGTACTATTGGACTTTTCTAATTTAGAATTTCTAGTAGTGACTCGGAGTTTGGATGTGTGCCCGGTGTATGGCAATAGGCTCACCGTCTGTTCCATGGGACGTAAACGTAACTGGTGAAACATAGTAGTGTACTACACTACCTACTTCTTCAGATATTATAGGCGTGATGTTACGTTACGTTATCATAATTGCTAAGTAAGCGAATATCGACTCTTGATTTTGAATTAGACTTTGATCTTGACCTCAAATATCCTGAAGTCAATGGTCTTGATGTTTTACTATTATATAAATCAATATACATATATCAAACATTCGTGAATCATCATATACATATGTCGGATTTCCATTGCTTCACTGAAGCGATCCTAAATGATCACAAACAGTAATATTGGACATTGGTGTCGCACTGCGCTAAGCTGGCATCCCACCGCTAAAAAATAACTGGTTTTCTTGTAAACGAAACGTATGTATGTATGCTTTTATAAGCAGTCTGGTAATCATGGCAGACGTTTCCTATTTTGGATTCAAATAGCCGTGAATGGACTTGTCTCATGATATTCTTATTTATCCACCGATAGTAAGGAAGTGAAACACAACAACGGATTTGAAAAATACGGGTCATAAATAAAACGTTACGTCGATCTGATAATCCCCGAAGGCTTAGGCAGAGCAGTGCAGTACACTCTCATGCTACACCAATTACGTTTACATCCCGCCATGGGATAGATGATGAGCCTACTCCCATACACCGGGCACAGACTCCGACGTTTAAGCCACTGCTAGAAATACCACCTAGAAAATCTAAGCTAGAAAAATCCATCACTACTGGACCCAGGATTCGCACCCAGGACCCTTTATTTAGCCGTTGAGTTTACAAATACTCGACCAATTAGTGAGAACGAAGAAAAAAATTATATTTGAACATATATGTATCTGTATATGTATATATATACAAATATGTATGTATGTATATGTATCTGTGCAAGTGTTAGCAATCGAACGCAAGTCATACCGCAATACGAAATATATGCATTTATTGGACCGCTTAAGATCGTCACAGACGGAGCTTTAATGTATGTATAATAATAGATCGTACAATAATACATGGATTTTAAAGAAATCTACCACAGGCGGCAGCTGTACAAATATATATTTTTCGCGGTCATTTTCTGCTCAATAATGTCTGGCTATATGTCGACAAATGTCTTCCTCTATCGATTCAGCTAAGATATTTTGACAACGTAAGAAAGATATATAGGTATTATAGGTAGCTATGCGGTCACTCGAATGCTACTATAGAAAATTGATTATAATACTGTATTGTAATATGTTTGGTATAATATATATTGTAGCTCCGTCTGTTGTGACCTTTATTGGCGTAGCTCTGGCGTAGCACATTGTGGCCGTAACACATGTCGACTTGACGAAGTACTGATGTAAATCAGTGAAGCATTTCTTTACCCGGGTCAACGCTCGCCAACACACACGCTTACACAACATCACCTCTGTATATCCTCGAACACACACGCACAGACATTCACAATAATGGAACACCTGGGAAACGGTTTACAGCACGTTGTATACAGTGTGAGGTTTGGAGCAAAAGCGTGTATATGTGTACGTGTACCAATTGCCCCAGCACGATTGTTAGATTACCACTGTTTCGAACGACGGTGATGTCACGTAGCCTTCAATTAATTGATGGTGTTTATCGCATTAAAAAGGGATATGATTTGTTCTGGACTTTTTGTATATGTGCAGAATGTTATTTTAGTACATAGATACCTATATGGTATATCACAATTTTGTGTTACATTAATACATAATGCCTTTATTTACTAGGTACTTGCCAATGCTTTGGTGCAGTCAGAAACAGTAGCACGAGCCTATTTGTCATTGTACATATTACATTAGCTCTACCATATCTATATACCTATATTTAAAACTAGCACCCTTGTTAATGCAAGCATGTCTCAAAGCGTTTGGTCATACAAAGGGTGTTTAGTTGATATTCTATCGAAAGTACACCATAGTTCTATTATTTTTGCTACTGAACAAATACAGCGTTATTATAAATTGAAGGAAGTGCCATAGGTTGCAATCATGCAGATGGCGGAATCCGTTAAGGACTTCAGAAATACATTGCGTCTTTCTTAATGAAGCTGGAAGTCTTTTAATATCTTATAATGTGTTTTTGCATTTGTTAATGAAAAACGTTATCCATTAAATTAATTTCGTAAATCCAACGCTTGTTGCTCTTTAACAACTAGCACAATGTTGAAGAGGACTCGTTCCACAAGGATTACTTTGTGTTACGTAATAAACTATTTTTTTTTATTTCTCAAATCTATATAGAACGACTCTGGATGAATTGTATAGGGACTTATTTAGAATCGTCATAAGAAAATCCCGGAATGGGCGAAAAATAATTTAATCCGGAAAAGGGTCTTGGAAATTTTATTAAAATGCTGCTGAATAAGTTGATATCGGAAGCGTGTGTATGTAGAGTTGGGGGTGGACCCGTTCTAAAACTCGTATTACCGGTCCACTTTTAGGGATGATCCACGAATGCCGATTTAAAGGGATGCGGCCGCGACCAAACGCTGATCGATTTGTTACCATCATTTTATTATCATATAACTACAGCTCC
>DWMG01001528.1:0-15009 GCA_018244855.1 Elbella merops
AGTGCATTTTAATGTTCAGCATGTTCGCGAGTACCAGGAATTAACTGTGTTTATTCGTACAGATATCACGGATTCTCTATGTTCATTAAGGCGTGTGCAATGTGCTAATGCTTTCTTGGTCAGCGGGGCAGTCTATAACCTTAACCCTTCTTATTCTACTAGGAGACCCCGGTTCAACAGTGGAACTATGAAATGGTTGTTTGTTGATAGTGATGATAATCTTACGCTATTTGGGTCCTTTAATTAGACATTGCAGTTGGGAGAGGAATTGGATCATCAGAAAAAGCATAGTGTTCTTTAGTAGGTATTGGTAATATAGGACGTTAAACATAAGGGACATAATAATAAGAGAATAGGCACGAACATTAACAAAGATTGATACCACCGCTGTCGATATAACGGGTTGTGTTGCTCACTGTCTGTCACACATTGAATACCCTAAGGAGAAACGACACAAAACATAATAGCTTCAGTGTTGTTACGGAACGTCCATGAATATGGATGCTTAAGTTTGTTTTTATAGAGCGTACACTTTGTGACACTACTTGTTGGACGCGAACAACATCATATAGGTATTCAAACAAAAAATGAAAATGTAAAAGGCTGTTTGTAAACTATGAACAACAATTTCTTAAAGGAAACCTGTGCGATATATGATTACAAAATTACAAAATGGAGTCAAATGTATAACGAAGGGAAAGCGGGCACAGATTTAGGTGTATAGAAAACAATAGACTTTAACGAGGCAAATGTAAGTTGAAGTGAGTGTGTTAAAAAAAAAACCAATTCTAATCGCTGATTCCTTGCTGCCTGTATGAGCTAAACGAAAAGCGACTCGTATGTCATACTGAACTATGTTTTTCATTAATGTTATTAATTAAAACCTACTGTACGGATGAGAGGACCGCTAATTGATTAAAATATGAACTAACAAAAATACTTCAATATCAAAGCATTGTGCATTCACTGTTTTGATAAAAAATATTTAATGTGGAATACTGAAATGAACTTAGAGTCTCTCAGTACAAAGCAGAAACTCGGGACTGTACATTCACTTCCTTTTTACTGGAGTCTGTGCAAATCATTATATTAATTACCCATACATTGTACAAACGAAACTCGTTACTGTCTTCAAGAAGTCAAATTGCCTTTTTAATTTCGCTGAATCGTATCGAGTCAGTCGGTCTGGCCTCTTTTTTGTGTTTTCGAACAGATTATGTCTGTCTACTTTTGGACCGCCTCGTGAGTGCAAAAAAGTAATGAATTCAATGTTACGTAAATAACGTAATAAAAGTAACCAATTCATTATTAAATGTTTTCGTATCATAACATCTAGTAAACATATGCATACGTGAAATGTATCCATATTCGCAATATTTGATCTCTATGCATGTATAACATGGAAGTAATGATTCTTGATGGTTTACAAATTATTTGAGTTTGTTAAATATTCATTATTACGTTATATGTAGTTTCGACTGAGTTCGCTGCAATTCTGCATGTGCCCTTATCTTACGGTTTTTCCTCGCATTCTAAAGGTCGCCTAATGCCGTTAAACTCGGCTACTGTTTTTACAATATATCTAAGTATATGTTACGGTAGGCATAGACCGAATGGACGCTCGCCGGCTACATTATTTTTACGAGCCAGTTATTAATTGAAATGCCTGTGCACAGTTTAACATTATTTACATGTACATAACGATGTCAACATACAAGCGGGCACGGAGAGGTCGCTAGCATAGCAAACTTTGATTGCTGTCTGGTTGCGTTTAAATGTAAAACGTGAAATGAACCCTGGAGCCGTACTGTGCGGTGTGATGCTCGACGTTTTGGGTTATGAATAAATTTATTGGGCGAAAGCCATAAATCATGGGGTTATCGCGAATGGTCGAGAGTGCGCGGTGTTGCGTGCGCGCGCGCATCCAATCATCGACGCGTTACTTTCTGCTTGTTAACTTGCCAACGAACGGCAACACCGCCGTTATAGCAAATGGGAATTTTTATTGCAGCATTATTATGGGCCGCAGCCGTTCTACCTGCCGCCGCTAGGCGCGAGTCTGGCACAGCTATCCTCAACTATTATTAAGTCCTCTTAATCCTCAATTGTAAAGAATAAAACACTATTGTATCACCTACAACACTCAACAGTTGTTTATGTTTTAGAAAGAACTATGCTTGATTCCTTTGTCTTACTACTTATACTTATTACCTACCTACTTATTACTTTGGTGACTAGGCTTTTCGATTTATATCAGGAGGCTTAAGCGAAATATAACAACTAGCCTTAAACAATGCCTGTTCCCAGTGAAGCCTTGATTTTATTTGAGTCTGGATAAGCTTATCAACAGTCTACTGCTATTAAATAAAAGAACTCAAAAGCAGTCACAAAGACATAACTATTCTTATTCGTAACTAGTCGAGAAGAAATGTATTTATTACATTAAAAAAATATGAAAACCAGGCATGTTTGGATGACATACGGTTATTTACATAATTATGTGTATCATGAATATCATTATTTGTAAACGGGTGTATTCATTTTAATCCAATATTATTAAATATTTATATAACTTCAGAAAATAATTTAGAAGTAAAATACTTCTTGTTCTTGGTAGGAATATAAAAAAATCGGCTTATGAATTTCTTTACAAAACAATGTTTTATAAAGGTTTCGGTTCTGAACTCAGGTTCACAATTATTCCTGAAATACCGCTGACCCAACACGTTTTGATACCTTACTTCGCAGTACTTTAACATTTATGGATTGACATACGATTGATATAAGCACTTTAAAGTTTACATCTCTTCTTTATTCTCGTTTATTCTCTTCTTCCATCTCTTGTCAACAACTAAGAACAAAATGTAATTTAGACGAATTGTCGAACGACCTTCGTCGAGACGAAACGACCTTCTTTATTGAGGGAAATAACGTTCCTTGTCGTACGTCGATGCAAAACTTGTGAGTAACTACTTGGGATTAGGAGTTTAACATTTTTGTATATTCTGATAGATTACGTACTTTTCGTTCTGCCACTAAATCTAGCAACTTCCTTGTAAGTTTAACATTTGGGACCTAGTATGCCATCCTCATAACAGTACACCATCTTCAGAGTCTTCGTCTGTGTATTTACACACATTGGTGTCACTTGGTGGTATAATTTTGAAGCTGAAACTTTAACCTTTAAAATGATACCACATTTAAATACATTTGTCGATAAGGTTCATTTTAAATAAGTTCGTAGCAAGTCACAAGCAAGTGATCCCATAGTTTTGCACGCGGGTGTATATTCTTTACACAAGGGTTTATTGTATGAGTAACTGTTCATTCAATTCGTGTCACATTCAAGCAAAATACAATAGGCATAGGAAGAAAACAACCTATATAAAAGCCTTCATATAACATTTAAAGCTGTACGAAAAATACAGTTTAATTATTGCTTTGTCTTCTAAACAAATAAAATTATTATTTTAATCCATTTAGTAGATTTAATCAATATTTCTGTTTGAATATTGTACTATTATATTTTGTGGCTAACATATGTGGGGCTATACATTTCATCACAGAAGTCACCCAGCGGGTATTCACAATATGTAGTTAGATGGTCCGATTCCCACAAACATCGGTATGGATATTATGATTGTCGCCGGTGCGTGACGGGCGGACGTGTGGTTAGCGAGCAGCGAGCGATGTAAGGGCGCGACAAGTGTTCACATGAAGACTACCTATAATTGCCGTAGGTTCCGTGAAACGATCAACATGTGAATGCCAGCAGAGAGCGGAGCGGCGCTGCGCTCGGGCTCCGTGTGTCGTCGCCGGTTTCTTCAGGCGGTGTCAATTTGGCGCTGCCGTCCGCTCGCTAGCCCTAATTACTGCTTCGAGGAACTTGCAGCGTGCGACTCTCATTAGTGGCGTTTCTTTGTGGTCAGCGCTGGAATAATACCGCTCGCCGATGGTATTCAGCGTGTGAATGGGGAAACGCGAGCCCCTCCGACAAATTGAGATCTGTGCAATTATTATCTCACCGATGATACAACCCGTTTTACTTGATACAGTCTTCTCGAGGACCAGTCACTGTATCCAACCTTTATCGTAGGATATCTTTAATTAATTTTCTGTAAGCCCCATTGTGTATCTTATAATATTGGCAATGACGGCTTAGTGGTTTGAAACTTTTTGTCCAGAAGTCCTTTGTTCAAATCATTGCGCACATCTCTATATAAAGAAGTGTGTTTTAAGATTAAGTATCACCTGCAATAACAGTGAAGGAAGTGATGTCTTCCATCCCGCACTTGGGCAACGTGGCGAACTATGGCATTAACTCTATTTTAAGTTAACTTTTTATTTTAAGATCCCTGTCCAACTATCGGAATATGGAGTCTGTCAACCTCGGTCAGCCCTTGTCGTTAGCTCTGTTCACTGACACAGGAGATACATATGTAACAGTAAAAACAATAAAGAGGGTGATGATGATTCACATATTCCATCCACTCCTTATTACTATAAGTTGACGTCGTATTTTTTCTCATTCTAAATTGTATTGTGATATTGTTATCAGGTCATCATAACGTGCAACGTCAGTACGTTTTAGTACCCGGATATAGTAAATATAAGAGTAAATACTACATACTTAATGTATGCTATTCATCTCCGAATTACTTGGTTGCATTCATAGAAGCAGTGATAGCCTAGTGGTTAAGAATTCAGCCCCTCACTCCGGGGGTGCCGGGTTCAAACACATGGCGCGCACTCTTTACAAAAGTGCATCTTAAATTTAAATATCACTTGCTAACGGTGAAGGAAAACATCGTGAGGAAACCTGCACACCTTAGAATTAAAAAAAATATATTTTCTAAGGTGTGTGAAGTCTGCCAACCGCACTTGGCCAGCGTGGTAGAATATGGCCTTAACCCTCTCACTATGAGAGGAGACCCGTATACCAACAGTGGAATTGTAATGGAATGAAAATAAAAATTCATAGAAATAATAAAATGTTCTTTTGTAGTTAAAACCATAAGTTACTTTACCATTAGCACCGCTTGTAGAGCTGACACGCTGGCAACTGTTGATAATGTGCGTGCAATTATTTAACAATGCAATAAAGGTATTTGGGACCGAGTGTGGCGGTGACTACGCTGCTACATGCTGCTACACGCTGCTACATGCTGCTACATGCTGAAGGGTCGAGCAGCGTCGTGACGATTGTTGGATAGCCTGGTGGCGTTTGTTTTAAATACATATATTGAAAGCAAATACCAATACATCATAGAAAACAACCTACATGTATTGAAAACGAAACAACACATGTACTGAAAACAAGTCCCGTATTATCGTCGTACATTCTATTAGTTCAGGCTTCATAATAAATGTAAGGAAGTGAAATAGGGTACAATTGCTGTGTCCCTTGTCAATAATATCCGTGTTTAAATTGGCGGAGATACAAGCCAGTTGCGTGACCCGGTTGTCAGTTGTAAACCGACGCGTTCATCGAAATAGTGGCCGCGTCCGGTTTCGCTTATCTTCAGAATAGCTTGCATTCGACAACCACATCAGAACCTTAATTCTTAAACCTTAAAACTTTATCCTAGTCCTTAAAACTATTTGTAATTGCTTTGCAGTATTTTACTTTCATAAACTATAGTATCGGCCATTAGCAAAATATAGCTTAATCATTTTAATAATACAATTTGAGATTTTAATCAAATCGTTTTTAACATTTATTTGAGCATTTTTAGACACAAGAAATATCTGAGGATTTAATCATCCACGTCCAGTTGAAAATCACCTGTGTAAGAATGAGTAATTGGAGCGACTTCTAGTAAGAAGGCATATAAATAGAATAGTAAGGTCCGCTAGACAAGGAAAATGTTACTGGATTTGTTGGAGAGCTTGAAAATACTTAACCGGTAGGAGGAAAATTCATACCGGAATAATTAAATGGACAGATTAGTTCTTTTTTCAGTACTGGTATTTTTTATTTATAATTTCCTCATTTATTATATCTATATATTTTTTTACCGTTTATCGTCGGCTGTGAGCGCGGTAGCGCGAGGGTCCATAACAAGTACAAATTTGTAGCCTATTCGTATTTTTGTTCTAGTTTCATAGATCACCAATAGATTAATTGTAATTGTGATTCATCACCGCCAACCCTAGGAGTCGATTACGGCTCATACAATTATAATGTGATGAACCCAAAAAACAAATGAGAATCGCAAAAAAACTGTTGCTTCAAGAAAGGCGCGGCGCTGCGTCGCGCCATATTTTTTCTTATCTGTATAATATATAAAAATTAAAAATCTACGCCACTTTTCGTTGAATTTTATAACTCAAGAACGGGCTCACCTATCTAAACCAAATGTTTAGGCTTGGTTCGGACTAGTTGAAGATTTATGTGAAGTTAGCACAAAATCCGTAGAGCGGTTCTTTATTTATCACATTTTTTGTATTTGTAAATGAGGATTATACTGTCAAATTGAACCTTTTTTCAGATGGGGATTGTGCTGACAAATTTAAACTTTTTTAATGTTGACAGTAAAAGCATGTTGTTATGTCATTCGTGCGGTCATTTTAAATATTTTTAAAATTTCACTTTTATACGTAGCGAAGCACGTAGGTACCGGGCAGCTATTTATATAGGTATTACTGTGACAGTTTTAGAGATAACTAATTCGTAGTGCTTAATATAATTTATGACTGTACTTAATATATGCGTATAAAAAAAATGTTAAAAAAAATTACAAAATTTTTCATGGCCTTGTATAACCCAGCTTCAGTGGTACGAGTCCATATGCAATAAAAAAAAATAGTTTAAAAAAATCGCGCCGGCGCGGCGGCAGGCTTAATAGATTAGTTTTAGCCTCAACCGGGTCTTAGGAGCATTCTTACAAAAACTTAATACTTAGAACAAAATATTATTTCAGTCAAGCCTCTAACAGCAGTATCCGAGTCCTGATAGAAAAAATTATCATACAATAGATGCTAGTTTGTCATTTTTTTGACATAAAATTGAGTGATTTCAATAAATTACGTGCAACCAAGCTAGCTGCGCGGCAATTTGCATGTAAGTAGTGTCCGTTGGCGCGCACCGCCGCGCGCCAGTGGCGGCCTCTGCGCCCGGCGGGCGTTTATGCAGCTATCTAGACTGCCTTCACAAATCAACACGAATTATCGCACTAGCGACATTTCCACTGCTCAATGAAATTATAAGTACCATGATTATGTCACGTGTTTTATATATTATACACAGTCTTAGCGCCTGTAGACGTAACACTCTCGTATGTGATAAGAATATTAATTATTATATTATTATATTTGGGTGCCCCGTTAGTCGAGTGGTCTTGGATTCGATCCATGTACTGTTGGGATTTTTAACTTGAAATGCGTAGTACTGGTTCGGAGCCTGGATTTTTGTCAACTATGCACCTTCTTTTCTATGAGGGACTCACATGTAACTGGTGACACGCGGAAGTATACTACACTTCTCTGCCAGCCTCTTTGGGTATTACCGGCGCGTTGTTACGTTACTATTGTATCATCATCCCTAACGAGCTTTTTCTACTATCATCACTGTATTCATATAAACGCCGGAGTAGTAGAGCTACTGTTTAATGCATAACACTTTACATATAATTCATACATTTGCTTAAGGTGTGATAGAGTTACAGTGCAATTGACAATTAAAATGGAAGTTTGACTATCACAACTTAAGACATTAACATTTATAACATCTATTCGCTGCCTAAAGATATCATATCTTAAATAATCATGAGTATTCCGTGCCTAATGTAATTAAAGTAAAGGTTAGTGTGTTAGAGTAATTGTCGCTATTGTCTCGTAAATCATTGGATTTCATTCTTGGCAAATATATTTTTATTAGTTATACAAATGTCGGTGCTCGGTTGGTATCCTTTCGAAGTATCGACGAGTGCGCTCGGGGCACGTGTACGGCAAGTAAAGTACTCACGTGTTGACTGAGTGCTCGTATCCACTGCTCACTGTTAACGGAACGGACAACACTCGATGTTTCACTTTACAAACTTACACAAAAGAAACAACGTTCAAACAAAATCTTTAAAGTAATTGCATTTTTAGGTACGTCATTTCTATTACCAGCAGAAAGACGACAGGTTTGTAAGTTTAGATAGATATATGTATGTGACACATGGTGCTCACTGCCTTCCCGTTAGGGGATTAGACATGATGATATACATACACGCACACACACACACGCATATATATGTATGTATGTGCGTGTGTATATATACAGGGTGTCCCAAAATCAACGATAAGCCGGCACCACAGGTGGACCTACTCATGACTACTCAACGAAATAAAGAAAAAAATATATCTCTATTTGATTTGAAATTATAAGAAAAAAAGAAAATTCTTCGAAAATGTACACGTTTATGATATTTCTACCTAACATGTTCACAATGTAGAAGATATTTCTGATTTATATTTTATATCAGCAAGCTAAGTAGCATAGCTATCGATCGCAATCCTTAGATATCCAAAAAGAATGTATATATTACAGTTACAGTCTCAGTTAGCTGAGATCTGTCATGCTATTAATTACTTTAGAAATTGATATCAATGATCGAAACTGTACATAAGCTGAATATTTAAATTTCTCCTTCAATTTGTTTCATAATTTACACGGATATTGTATTTAATATACACGGTTAATAATATGTATAGACAGATTGCCAGTATAAACATTTTAAATTCACAATTAACATTCGATTCGCCGTGTATTTTACGTTATTTGTGTCGCAGTGTATGAGGAACACTTACTTAAGCGCTCGCCAGAGAGCATTGCGCGTAAGCTCCGGTGAAGCTTAGCTATACCGGACAACAAAGTGTGGCATGTTTATTTAATTATATCGTACAGCAACGTGTGCTACATGTGTATTATAGTGGTAGTATTATTGCTGCAGAACACTTTTTATTTTTATTATTACTATATCATCCACGTCAGCGCCCTTACTGGGTAGGCACAGAGCATCGAGTGCCGCATATCTCTATCCATATGTCAGATCTTAACACCTACGGGCGTAAGCTCCGAAGGGGTTAGCAGAGGAGTGTAGTGCACTCCCACGTTTGGTGGAACGGTTAGAATAGGTGGTGAGCTTATTGCCATACACCGGGCACAGATCAATACTCCGAGTCACTACTAGAAATTCCATATTAGAAAAATCCAGTAGTAACTGACCCGGGATATGAACCCAGGAACCTCCCGATCACCAGTCGCGCTTGCAACCACTTGACCTACGAGGCAGTCAATGAATTTTTATTTTTTCTTTTCGTACAGGAACTTTCGTATCGTAAACGAATCATCATTAGTATATGCACTCCAGGATCATCTGTTTGATATATGCCGCTTCCATTTAATTATTAGCCGTGAATTTCCACAGTTCCATCTAGAGGGAAATGTCCACTGACGCTAATTTATTTACAATATGTTTAGAAATATTTATATATGACATTAAAGCAACGTGACCGGGCGAAAAGCCATCGCGTTTGCGAGCGCCGTAGATTATGCAAGACTATATAATAAGATAGCTGCAGATGCATAATAAGTTGTCCGCGGCGATGATGCACGCCAATAATTTGTGGCGGGCGAGAGTGCAACCCGACACGCGGGTCAAAGACCGGTTCGTTTTGGAAGATGTTCGCGGGTCCGCCGCAGGGCCGAAGCCCCGCCGGACCGTGACCTCATCGCTACATTTTTTGCCGGCCTTTGTCTTCCGCTCTATCGGCAATGTCGGCGATCGAACGAGGTACATTTCTCAGAGCGAGCTATTAATGATCAGTATGAACACACACGCGATTAAGTTGTCATAACCGCGATGCTAGGCAAGTTTTTCGTCTATTAGGTATTCGTACCGTTCTAATACCTATGTGTTCTTGTGATGAGGGAGGTGACCACTGAGCTCCTGAAGAGCAATCGGCGACACACGTGGTATGACCCGCTGTCACCACTTATAATATCAACAACGTTACTTTACAGGTATGGTACCGGTTTTCTGAAAATAAAATGTTTATAATTGTTATTAAACTGGTGAAATGTGGAAGTCTACTACACTCTGCCTCCCCTTTTGGGAATTACAGGCGTTATGTTACGTTACGTTAATAAATTTGTAACGAAAAAGATCGAAATACTACCTATAGAACCATGTAATGATAAAAATAATAATCGACCCATTTATAATTCCACTGTTGGAATACGGGTCTCCTCTCACATTAAGAGGGTTAAAGCCATAGTCTGCCACGCTGGCCAAGTGCGAGTTGGCAGACTTCACTCGTCTTAAAGTACATTATGGAGAGCTGTAAGGGGTGTAGGATGAGGACATAAAGGAAATAACAAGTTACCCATTCTCTGTAAAAATATTGTGAAAATGTACTAGAAATTTCTGGAAAACTGCCATGTCTGGACATGGCAGTTATTCACACACGAGGGAGATTCTAGAAGAATGTTGCAGAATCTAATCTCTCAATAATTGGCCGCGGCGGGCCGGCATATGTCCGACATCCCAACAAAAACCCGCCACAGCCTACAAAGTGCACCGCACTCGACGTCGCGGGCTTTTTTTACATTTCTTTATCCTCCGTTTGTTCACTCGGCGTAGTTATGGATTTCCGCCGGCGACGCGTGCGTACTTCGCATTGTCATTCTTAATATTGTACGCGTTGTGGTCATGTTTATGTTTAAATGTTTACTGAACATTTCTAATAAAATGTTATTCCCATTACTTGGGACCGCACACATTACAAGCAGCGTTAACCTCATTTTGATTCTTAATAAGCTTTCGTTGTCTTTTTCCCCTTTGTTCAAAATGAACGATCTATGTAAAATGGACTAATGTAATCGACTCTTAAATAGAAATGAAACTCTGGGAAACTCATTAAAAGTAAATTGCATTAGGTATAATTGTTGGGCAAACGTAGCGTTGAGTCATTCGTTTTAAAGAGTTAAAAATATTAGCGGCGCTCTCCGAGAGGCGGATAGGAGTGGTGTAAACACGCGCGATACTTTTATATGCGTTCTCGGAAACTGTTAGCGAAACGGTGTAGGTGTTTATATGTACGTACTAGGTACGTACGAATGTTATTGAACGCGCCGATGCGCCGCGTAGTTATTAAAAGTACTGTACTGTACTGTACGGCGAGCGCACCGCGCGGCGTGCTGCGCGAGGCGGTGTGCGAGGCGGTGCGCGGTTGCGCTCCGCCGCTCCTTCCCGGAACCGAGCCCCACACGACCTTGTGATGAAACATCGTTCCAATGTTTGTTTTACTTTCAAGCGATTCAAAAACGGCTCCCGCAAAATTTTACTGTTCGCGGGAAACGTTTGATGCGCGGGACGTTTTGTTTGCGCAAGCTCAGTTCCCTGAACAATTCGCAGCTGGCAGGTATTGCGCGGCCGAATTATTGAAATGTAAATATTGGGCCGAAATGGGTATTACAATATAATAGCGTGATGGAGGAATGCGATTGCGTACGACCGTTAAACAGCTGAAGCCCACGAGATCGTTGATTTCCTCAATCATGAGAGTTTAATAACGTGGTCAGCGTTTCTCGGAAAAGCGGCTGTCACCGGCAGCTGCATTACGTCACGGAAGCACCGGCGGCCCGCTGCGGGTTTGTCCCCATTGCTTCATGTTTCAATTCATCATAGGTTCGGAAGCGGTCGTGAGGTTCATTATGTATTGTTACAAAGTACAGAGATGGAAAGTAATCCCCCTTGCAAATATTTCAAATTTACACTGTCAAATAAGATTAATTTGACGTGGATATTTTCACGAGTTGATATATAACTCACAGAAACTAACTAGGCACCTCGCTATAATGACGTAATAGCGAGGTAGGTACTAACTGTATATAAAGCACTTGTTTAATTTTGTCCAGTATTTTTATTTATATTAGTAGGAAAACATGTTTTGTACGTGCTTACATTAAGCACAACAATAGCATACTTTTAGATTAATTTCAGTATGAAATGATCTTACACGTGCGTATAAAAATAGCTAAGTGACTATCTGTACTGGCAACATTGGTAGGCGGAGTCAGATGGTGGGAGGAAAAACGCATTCCTCGCAAGTGCCAAGTTGATTTCTGCGTGTTATACTAATTTTGTCACATTCTTTTTTTTTCAAAAACGCTAACTCAGAAAAGAATGTTTTTATTCGAAGATAAACTGTATTTACCTGAAAATTAATTGTATTAATCAACAAGCTAGATGGTAATATCCATTTATACCGCTATAATCGCATTTAACTAATTAATTTATCTATACACCGACAGCATCACACACAGTTCATAACACTAAGTTTTGTACAGTTGGTTTACATGCATGTAAAAGGATTCAAATTCTTTGGTAGGACATACAAGGCTTTCAAACAGTTTAGATAGACTTGACAATATAGAAATACGACGATAATTCGTCGTATTCCGAATATCTCCTTTTTTATAAATTGCAACGATCTTTGCTTTTTACAATCCTCAGGAAAGATTCCATCTACCAAAAATCTATTAAAAATTAAAGACAGGGATAGGGCTAGACTACGGCCGCAACGCTTTAAGAAAATAGATGGCACTTCATCGAGGCCAGCGTCTGTGTATATGTATCCATTTTTTATAGCACGTACAATGTCCCGCTCGCTGATAGTAGCGCCACATAAACAATTTGTAAAACCCGGTCTGTTAATTTTATTGTGTGGTGGACTTCTATTGAAAGCTGAAGAGAAGTTACGCGCAAAGAGTCCAACAATATCCGATCCAGATGTAGCGACGCGGTTGCCTAGATACATGTCTGATGGAATATTCGTATCGCCATTTCGTCTGTCCTTTAAATAGCGCCCAAAAGCTTTGGGATTATTACTTATGTTGGTTTCAATTCCCCTCTTGTAGTTGTTTAGGCATTGAGCGTATAGGCTATGACTGCATTCTCTCAGGATCTCGAATTCTAATTTGTCACGAGGATGTTTGTACTTTCTATATTTGGACCTTAATCAAAGTCTAACAACAATCTAATAAGTGGTTCACTACACCACAGGGGGTACTTAGTGGGCACTACCTTTGGCGTGTGCCATTCTATCGCCTCTCTTAAGTGCTTGTTGACTTGTCAAAGCCTGCCTGTATTGTCATTCCCTCCGTACTTGGCTGATTTATGATCAATACATACAATTCGACATATTGGTTTTAAAACATTAACATTTAGAAGGCGTAATAGGTTTTTTAGGTTTAGCAGTGGACGATGACAGGCTGATAGTGTGTGTGTGTGTGTGTGTGTAATAGGTTTTATATTTATTGTTAGCTTGAGAGTTATATGATTAAATTATCCACACAATTATGTGTTTGAAGCGATGTATATATTGAGGTTAGACATAAATGAGGTTAACTCTGTTCCAGGTTCAAGGACGGCGTGGCGTATCCTTGGTCGGCCGGCGTGTCCAACCTGATCCTGTACCCGGAGGCGGCGAACCAGACGCTGTACACCCACCGCGCTGCGCGTACGGACTCTGGCAACTACACTTGCCGCCTCAGCAACGAAACCCACAGCGAGACTCACACCGTCCAGCTCACTATACTAGGTTTGTTTACACATATCATGTACAGATATCGCAAAAAAAATCGTTGGCAGCTGTATTGTTCGCTAGATTTATTATTTTATATGTTATCTACTTTAGAAGCAGAAGTTATATTTGCATTGTGTACCTGTATTATATTTTTATTCTCTTTCAACTTTCTTTTTTTGAACATAAAAAGCTGCAGTAAAATGAACGCTCAAAGATCCATAAAAACGTTGTCCTCAAGCGATAATGTTCGCGTTTTAATGTATGTACATTATCTCGAAAACAATTATGGCAAAATGAAATAACGGAAACAACGGTGTCAGTACTGCATCGCGGGCTAATGATGCGCGTCACAACGGCCCGCTGATTTGGATTCGTGGAAACATATGCGTACTAGCGCTGGCTAAGAGTATCTCCACATGACAGGATCCGGTTGCCGGTCGCACCGCCGGTGCCGGTGTATTTTTGTTAACAAACAAGTAAAATGGATTATTAAATAATCTTAAATTATCAGAAGTCTTTATTTATTAGACTTCGTGTAATGTTTTACACCACAATAGCTGATTTATTATTTTAGAATTCATAATAATATGGTTTATACATTTTTTTTAAATTTCATTACACATACATATATGTATGTGCTATATTATTATTGTGTTTAATCTGCAATCCCCATCAAAAATAATTAGAATGTAAGTGTGTACCTCGTTATACGCGTATTCTAGTTACGCGGATATCACTCGTTCCCATCTACCGCATAAGGTACATAGTGTATTACAGTACTAATTATGCACTAAATGTGTTTATAGAATGGTCATTTAAATTACATCGATGGTATAGCTTTGAGGGAGTGAATTCGTGATTGTCGTTATAGAATATATTTTGTGGTGTGTTCGGTACTATTTTCAGTATGGATAATGTACAAACACATTAGTAAAATCCTGATTTTCTTTTTCACAGAGAAGCCGACGGATGCCCCGAAGACAATGTTCATATCGAAGGACCAGTGGGTGGAGGAAGGGAGCAAGCTGCGGCTGTTCTGCGAAGCGCTGATCGGTGAGTGCGCGCTTTCTTTTGGCCAATTATTAAATTACATGTTAACTAAGTGTACACTTTGTGGAATCAATAACGGTGTGCGGTGACCGCCACGTTTCCGCTCGAAGAAATTGAAACATCAATACCACCATAATATTCATTATTATGTCCCCGTAGGGTCGAGGGTGACATTGTAATAAACTCGCGCGGCACATTACCGTGACATAACAGTTCGCATAAATTCTTTGCAGCCACAACACACGGCGGAATTCAAAAGGCATATTTGTCATACGAGGAAAACAGTGTGTTACTTCGGCAAGACGTCGCTTGACCTTTCGTTAACCAGTATCTCTTAGCTCGCACCGATCAATTACAAGTTCGATTTCCTTTTTGTTACAC
>DWMG01001529.1:0-15007 GCA_018244855.1 Elbella merops
CCCGTGGTATAATCGATAGAGAATGCAGAGTGAAGCCACATCTCTACGCAACGCAAAGGGATCAAGCCGATCGGAAAATGTCGTGTACAGCAATTTCTCTATATTCGGGAAAGGGAGTTCGTGACGATAGCATTATTGACCACTGTTGTGTTGATTTAAAAATTTTTTTTTACAATTAATAAAGTTCAGCTTAGAAACTGTCGGCCCTCCGCATCCAGTACATTCCTCGGGCATTCTTGTCCAGCGAGCTTAATAATATAATTAGCTTTGTTTGCCCCCTATTCCATAAAAAAAAAAAAAAATAGCAATAATGTAGGGTGTCATTCTATAATTACATCATCCATGCGTGGAACAACTTGTTTCTTAGATCGCTGGTCCAACTTCACCATCCAGGTATTGTTCAGAATGCTATATTTGACGGAAACATTAAAATAGGTCTCAGGAATATTCCATTACATTGGCTCTGAAACGGAAGCCCAGAGAGGCGAGGCAGAAATAAAAACCTTCTTATAATAGACTCCATTGAAAGTAAATATATCTCATCTCTGGACCAAAGGCCAAATTTCCTCATGTTTCCCGCAGAGAAATTTCAATTGAAACACGAGGCACCGGATTAAGGATTAGCTGGATTAAACGAACGAATATAAATAAGAGATGTTGTTTAAATCTTTACTTATGTTGGAGATTTTAAAAACCGACTCCTATTGAAAACATCATGATTGAAAAGTAAAATGACTTCAACTTTTTCAACATTCTGTAATTTTTATAACATTCTGTAATATTAACATTTTTCTTATATTACAACAGAAAATAGGTAATTTGCTCTTACAGACAGGCTTAGAGCTTAAAATATTACCTTTGGAATTGGTTTTAGCAGAATTTGCTTACTTTCTTATGAAACAACATATTACAAAACAAAAGAGGGTTTAGTATCGTGACGTTAAGCTTTGTCATGCTGAATTATTTCTGGTAATTCTTTATACTGTAAGAAATAACTATCATTCTTATGATGATGTTCATAAAGTTTTATTCAACGTTTCTACTATTGGACACAGGTCGTATTCTGACTTACTGGTCTTTTCTGGGCTGATATAAGCTGTTGTTCTGTTATATTACATTATTTATATACTTTCTGTGGCAGAAATGATAAACGTTGGTTTAGACGTGTTCTGAAACAAACATCACGCCTTGGCAAACGTAGCTCAGGACGCCCTCCAGGTAGGTGGAGTGACGATATAAGCAAAGTGGCTAACGGTGAGTGGACGAGCTCTGTGGTGTGCTACTGGAGAGGTCTATGTTCACAGGATGTATCATATCTAGTGGGAGTTGTAGACTTTTTTTAATCGATAACTTGTGCAGCATATTGTACCGCATAATTACATCACTATTTAAGACAACATTGCATGTATTGGTAACGAAGGTATATATTGGTAGGAAAGTTATCTGAATAGATAAAAGGTAAGTAGCCCAGTCGCGATCAATTCACGGAATGAAAGGGCTTACGAGACTTAGAAGTTGGCGGTCGAGAGCTGGTATACCGCTTCGGGATGAGCTTAGGGTTGCTATGCGTTAAATTAATCTTTGTTATCAGTGTATAAAAATAACTATTTACGTACATAGTTATATATAAATAATTACTTTATCAGCCGTTTGGTTACCATACTCTTGATTCTCGCTTTAGGATCAGATGGCTGTGTATAGAGATGTTGCAAGATATCAATATTATTATATTTAAACAAAATTGATAACGGATTGTATAACATTTTTATAGGCCAAGCTCACCATATAACGCCATTTAGGTATGTCATGCTTTGTTTAAAAGAATAATTGAAGTCCATGAATTCATTCGTGAAAATTAAAAAGTTATCAGCGCCCATAATATTTTTAAGTCCATTGTGAGTGAAAATAAATTTCTTTACTTTAAGATTTAAAATTAACGATTTACTTCATCTTTAATCTTTTTTCTTTAACCTTTAAAATACCAATAAATTAAATCATCTAAATTAAATTTAACAATATTAAATAATGGAATAACATGGTAATTCTTTACCGTTATCCTTTGTATTGTCCATCATCGCTATTGCCCACTTCAACGTGTTCTAATTTTCTATGGGCCTTCTACCGCCCCCATGAAGGCATTCAACGTCCATAATAAAGAAATATCGCTTACTTTAAGAAGCACTCTACATTATAAGAATGTGTTCGTATTTGTAATAAAATGTCTTAATATAGTTTTCTTACTTTGTTAGTCTAACTCTATATGCAGATCGAGTCTTAATTATATGTCTTATATCCGTTATTATGAACGCTTTGAAATAAGATCTATACATATGTAAATCTACGTGATTGGCTTTAGGTCGACTACCTTTTAATGTTATGCAGAACTTAATAAACCTAAAGGTGGTCACAGAGGGAGCTATATATAGATATATAAATATTTTGTTTTTCAATATAACATTATAGCAAACTACATATCACAGACGGGATATGCAGACGCTGCAGAATACAAGTACCTTTGCGGTCATTAAGTCGGTCGGTCGGTCGCAAAAATGTCTTGTCGTACCGAGATATATTTTGTTGTATCTGTTTAGATACACATTTCGATTTAAGAAACAGCAGACGTAAGAAATATATTACAGCTACGTATGCGATTCTTAAACTTTATTGTAGAAAACATATTGTAATATATTTGCATATACCTTGGTAAAGACATATTAAAAACGCGATAAGACATTTCTTTCGTACGACTAACGATTTACAATTATTGGAAACGGATGTTCCAGGCAAGGACAGGATAAATAAGCCAGTTTAGATTACATGAACAACGCAACGTTTGAGAAAAATTCGTGTATCCGTGTTCGAAAACGATCTGGAAGAAAACGAATGCTCTTTATTATACAATTTGGTCTAAAATCTAAATATATTATCGTGACGTCACGTCACATTTCGTATCGTATGTACGAGGTGTGCGGCGTGTTCACGTAATGCTTAAGAAATGGCCGCCAGTCACGATAGCAAACAATTTTAATCGGTTTCGTTGGTTAAAATATAACTCGCGAGTCAATCATACAGTTGACTTCATAACGAAAGTTAAGGATACAATTCTATAAATAATATGCGAAAAACATTATTTGTTTCATGCATACTTGTTTTTGAGACGCAGAAAGAAACAGAAATGGAAATTACAGGACAGGTTTATTATATTTTAATTACATTGAACATTGAATGTTGCATAGGCGAATGTAATAATTTTTTTTTAGGAAATATTATTAAAAGCATCTCATTATTAAATGCATATACAATATTGAGTACTGAAAAACACAGATATCATGTTGTCTAAGCTATAATTCCATTGGTTATTAAAAGTTGCGATCAAATTTAACTTAAACATTCATTCTTGTTATTAAATACTCTGGACTGAGTATTATGCAGAGGCAGCTTTTTTATATTAAACAGCACGTCGAACACTCGAACGACCCACTTAAAAGTAGACCATTTGTCTCCCGGAAAAACAAGAGACTAGAAAAAATATGTTATTAGGAAAATAACAGGCAATTCCGGCCGACGATAGACAAGAAAAAAAAACATGGAATAAGTTAATTACGAGTAGTACACAATTAACTAAATATTACTAATTATTGAAATATCTTTGTTTTAATAATGAAGTAAGTGTTTACTATCTTCATTATTAGTATATATTAATTTAAATAAATTATAAGTATTAATTAAATATTACGAACAACAAAGTAATTGAAACCTTTGAAAAAACACCGCAGCGTTGTAAAGTCAAAAAACTGTTTTAAATTATGTAGGACATTATCTACTTAAATATATTTACATATAAATTATCTTTTCATAGTAATCGAAAACTTATGATAAGTAGTAACTGGTGCATGACACTCTTCGTTGACATTGACAGTTTTCAGACAGCATTAACCTCACTTTTTTGCCATAGATATATTTGCGGGTAAGCCGAATGGCAACATTCTCCCAATTGGTTATAACCACCAATCATCACCGGCAAGAACTGTGGTTGTGTTTCAGTTACAAACATAATTAGGACAACATTGTTAATATATTATGTGTTCATATGACGTAATGGATGTGTCACTGATTGGTCAATTGACTGGCCAATATGAATCAGTACAAACTAACAGTGCTGAATAAAAGTATCAGTGACTGTTACCTAATGTTTAGTTCTACGAAGAGCGAATGAATGAAAATAAATTATGTATTTACGTATCATACTAGCATACGTATTTATTCCACCAAATAATATGTAGTATAACTATTAATAATATAATTTTCGGCCTGTCAGCCCTATATCGCCAATAATGACTTCCCTTGCGAATGTAAGAAACGAACCAAAGTTTCGTACATGTATTGAAACGGAGTTAGGGCGTGTATTGGATTCGATATTATACGTTCAATGTTATTAGTTATCGGCGTGGTATTAGCTATCAAACATAGTTGTGTATATTTAATTAATTTTATTATTATGCCATCACACCAGGTGCCTTACGGGACGGTAGAGTGCACTGGATTCGAAATGTTTTCGACTTCGGTGCACTCTACCGTATCTACATCTTTATAGACCTGACCTTTTTAGTTTGTGTTGCTGCATAAACTTTTCTACAAAGGCTCTGCCTAACACATTGAACATGTGCGGGTTGGCAGATTACACAAGTTTTGAGGAGCATACGAGAACTCTAAAGTTAGTAGGTATCCTAGCAATGTTTTTCTTTACAGTTACAAAGCAAGTGATATTTTATCTCAAAACAGATGTTTCTTGTAACATCTTGTTTATTTGTAGAAGTCAAAGCGACACTAAAACGGCACGTAGGTAACGTTCTCATTCCGTGTTACCATTCCGTGTTACTCTAATTCCGTGTTACCATTTTCGCTCATAAAACAATTATTTCTAAACTAAATGTCCATTAAACGGTTTGAAATAGCAGATTGAGTTGATGTAGAAAATTTGTATCCGCGAATGAGCATTGCATCAGCCTGATATGTAGTTTCCGTACTGATCTGGCTTATCATGACTATGGAAGCTAACGGGAATTGCAGGTATGTACTCTCGAGATCAATGTGAGAAACTAATTGATAATAAGAGTTTATTTGGGAAAAAGTGATTCATTTATTTTTTTAAATAAAATTTTTGTATACAAAATATAAAACCTAATAAAACACTTATCTAAGAAAATTATTTTTCGTTGTTACCGCCATAAATACAAGTATTTTGGTCATCTTAAGTCTTTACAATGGCGATTGAATAAAATTATCGATAAAATCATTTCGCTTTGCCACCAGATCTAATTTGAATAGGTGAGTCGATAAGCATTGTACTTCAATTATAACAATATAATCCTTAAAATTAACACTATACAGGTTTAAAACCTACAATAATCCTAATCGCGATAAAGCGCCACTATAAATCACAATTTGATATCGTTTGAGAACTAGAATAAAATCCCTGATAATATGCCTTTTTAGCTATTACTGACGTCTTGTAGTAGTATACTTGGAAAGCTCATATTTGTATATAAATGGAAGTTTCATAAGTAATTGCCCAAGTTAATAGGCGGGCACATAAAATACTTGAAAAGTGACCTAATCATTAACAATGAAAGGAGAGTAGAAATACAATGGCCTTTGTTACTGAAATAAAAATTACTGGGCGATATATAATACGGGCGGTTCGAAATTTAAAAATGTTTTAGAAATATTATTTGATATAGATGTCAAGATTTAAATTTAGAACACTCAGCTTGTCCACTCATTTCTGCCATTAAATTGTAGTTATATAGGTACAGATAACAAATGGTCTTTAGTAATTTAGTTTCGTTCAGACCATAGCTTTTGTTTAATTTTTTTATTATATTGTAAAATGCCTAATGCTAATGGGGTCGCGCCTGATGTAATAAGACGGAAAGTCTCGCCCTTGCTTTGCTTTCTAGGTTAACATATTCTAGTTAAAATTTTGATAGCGAGGTGTATGAGGCATTCATTTCTTGGACAGAAACTGATCTTTGTAACATAGTAAGCACGGGAAAAGTCCAATAGGCGGCGGGAGGGGGTTATGATGTCAGATGGTCTCTGCGTTGTTATAGAGTTCCTAAGCTTATATGTGTTCCTAAGTGGCCATCTAAGCCCTCTTTAGACCCACAAGAGGTCGGATCTCATGAACATATAACAATCTAAGCAAGTACAGGCATTTGCTTAAACCAAGCGAGACTTTTGAAAATAAATAAGTCTTCTTTCGAGGAAGTAATTAGTGCCTATTGTTAGTCTGCTGAAAACAGAATTATCGTAGTCTGTTATTTTTTTCTAAATGAATTAGTCCCAACAACGTAATGACTTGCGAAGTTGTGATTCCGACCTCTCGGGAAGAATGTTTCCAGAAATTGTTAGTAATGTATTTCATGTAATTGCTTTTTGAAATTATATGGAATCATAATAATTAAAAGTTTTCTTTGAGCTCTTTTCTATTACTGTATTACAATTATATTTAAAGTCTACCAACCCGCACTTGGCCAGCGTGGCAGACTATAGCCTCAACCCTCTCAATATGAGAGGAGACCCATATTCCAACAGTGGAATTATAATATTCTTTTTTATTCATTCATATTTCGTAGTCTTCTAGACATTTTGTGGCCATAAATCAAGACAGTATTTGATAAGCAGAGAAAGTAAACTGATAAAATGGTACTCCAAAAATCAATATTAGCAATCAACGTAATTTTTTGTCTTCAAAATAGAGTTATGTAAGTTCTCACTCAAAACCCGCGTACACATAGAGCGGTTGCTGTAAGGTTGCGTACTCACCGACGCAGGGGTTGTGGTTGACGACGGCGAAAATACGATCACAACGCTTCTTCATGTGGGTGTTGGGGCAGATGCAGCCAAACAGTGGGGACAGGCGCAACCCGGCCCACGCCTCGCGGCAGGTCTCCCTGATAGAGAACATGTTTTAAACAACGCCAACAATAAATTACGAATGACTACAATGCAAATCTTACAGAGGACATACAAAATAAATGTTCACATAATGTTTCTACAAAACATCGCTTTTATCACGTTATTACTGGATTTATGGTTATGAGGCGTCGGCTTTTTAAATTTGGTATCAAATCTCAACTTAAGTAAATTGTTTTCTTTGTGATGTACACGATTTAAGATTAAATTTCGTTCTTAATTATCATTCAATTGTGACACGCTGAACGTCACTTTTAATACCATATTGAATTTACTTAGTTCAATACATAAAAGAATAGAAATGTCGTCACCGGCACGTTGTGTCTTTTTTATTTAAGATCCTGTAAGAAAGACATGAACGATAATGTATGCTCTTAGGACATGGGCTTCATTAAAATTATTACTTTTATATTTTCTAATTGCAATTTGTACATTTTCCGTCGTTAACATAATACGAAGACTCTATTTCAACAATCGGAGGGTAGGCATTACAAAAATATCAGTCCGCTGAAAACCAACATTGGGATCAGGACAATTCTGAATTCCCGGTTAATCCGGATATAGCGGGCGCAACGACCGGCGACGGATTAAAATAATCTTTGTGCAGACACGATCGATATCCCGAAATAAGTTGCTTTAAAAGCTAAAATTTCAAAATTTATATCATGTTTAATACTTTTCGTGCACATTCTTGAACAATCTAAATCGTCGCGACATTTTAAGTTCTCAGCGGAAGTATTTTGGCAAGTGATTAAAAATTCAAAATCGTTAATAAAATCTAGTTACAGGGACTGAATTTATGTCGATTCTATTCTGGCTTGAAATGGAACTTTGCACATAATTCCATACTAACCAAATTATGTAATATGAATTTATCATATAACTGTAATTCTAAGTAGTTATTAGGCCAAACTTTAAAATTGGCACGTGTAAATATTTTGACCATCACAGCTATCTCAATCTCTATCTTTTCACTAGGCACAGTCATCATTACTTTCTAGAATAATTATGTACTATCATCAGGATTACCAGATTTCTACCACCAACCCATTGGTTCACGTGTTCATATCCGTGCTTATATCACATATCCAATACCTATCCTCCATGCGGCATTCTCCTTCGCGGGCCTTGCAAGCGTTCTTGAATCGTTCGAACAGCACGGAGCACGCTTTCTCGTTGTGGCACACGCTCAGAGCATAGGTGCAGGTCGGCAGCGTCTCGACAGGGTAGGGGTCCTTTTCTGTGAATATGTTTAAATCGTTAAACACCAAAGTATTTACCGACAAAACCTTTATAAGATCGTAACTATGAAATCTTTTGAAACATCTTCAATCTTTTGAATCATCTTCATCATCAAATCTTTTGAATTCATGGATTACAGCATTATAGGTACTAAATGGTATGTTGGCCAATATATGTCATGAAAATTGCTTATAATTTAATAGTCATTAATAGTTATCACTTATTTTTGAAAAGATGATGCAATATAATATGGACTCCACATTTTTCTTACTTTGCTTTTTGAATATCTTCAAGGAAAGATAGGTATTTTACGATTAAATGTTTCGTGAGTGTTTATACACATGATTATAAATGGTACATTTATAATTTACGTTTATAATCATGTCTAGTGTCTAATGTCTAATGGTACATTTATAATTTACATTTATGGTCATGTCTAGTTTCGGACCTGTACGAGGTCCTTCCTCATGAGTTCATTTCATTCCTCATGAGGCCACCGTGAGTCGGGCCACGCAGCAAAACGTACGTGAGTTAAGTCGGTACATTTATAATCAAAGGTAGGTGTGATATTAAATGGTAGCTGTAGCCTGTCGGAACTGAGATAACATTAAATATGTTACGCCTTAGTGGCCGTCTGTGTAATATTTAGGTTGTAATAGGATAAATGCGCATTGTTGTTTAACGACAGACATGACTGTTGACGCTGTTAGTATCCTTACAGTCAAGAACTGTGGAGAATCCAACTGTTTCGTTTGATATTTTCAACAATGGTGTTCTGTAGATTTTTTTATTGGGTTATTAAAGTTTCAATATTTCTAAGTACCTACTCGTAGAATGTACGTGTACAATACTTTTAAGTCAATTCTAACAGTTTCGTGTTAATTGCTAGTTAATCGATCTTTATCATAATTTCACGGTACATGACAAATTCAGTTCGATCTTCACGTTTAATATTTGAAAATAGTTTTAGTATAAGTAACAAATTTTGAACAAAGCCCGTTAATACTACAAACTCCACCTTTAGCTACTTAAAATAAATATTGCTGTAACTAAGCACATAAAGTCAAGAAATAACTATTTAAATAACAGTTTAGAGATCACATCATTTTATTTAAAGTTTTTCTTTTTAAATTTGTACAGTTTTTAACATTTTGTTAACATTTACGCAAATAGAAATGGTATTTCTACAAAAGTATTCGACTAAATTTTAGATTTTTACAATTCCTGCTTTTATTCCAAAAACTTTGTAGACAGCAGACCTTTAAACTTTGATGAAACCTTCAGATAGATTCACTATTGGCATTAAGATTCTAACTTCGCAACCTTACCTGTGAAGAATTGGCAAATTAGAAATTGTAATACGCGAACTTTGGAACTGCCGATGGATTTCGAATTTTGATTAATAGATGTAATCTATATTTATATATAGTAATCACACTTGTGATATATCAAGCAATTCCTACATATCTGTTAGGCATACCCGGTTAAGGCCAATAGCTTCCTTCTTTCATAATACGTTCAAGGAACTTGATTCATATTATTATTTCGCATTAAAGCATAGGAAATATTATGAATTATACCAATTGACAAAATTTCGTTGTCTTTAAGTTTGACCGGAAACCGTTGCTGATTTATCTGTCACCCTACTTACGCCTTTATAAATTCACATTGTCTTAACTTTCAGTGATGAGTACTATACGCCAAAAAAGATGAACAGAAAAATAATACAAATAAAGTTACAAACCCTTCTTCATGACGAAAACGCAGGGATGATCAAACAGGAAGTCGCGGAAGGAGTTGCATTCAGGATCCACGTTCGGTTCTCGACAGAGGCACGTCGGCTTAAAGAACGGAAAGGCTTGGAGGGTCCTCAGGGCAGCCTGGCACTTCGTCACGGTCACAGTTGAGCAAGCCACTGGAACAATAATGAAGACTTTGTAGAGTCATTTTTAAACTAGTCATTATGACCCTGTGGTAGTCTACATACTAAATTAATATCATAATGAAACACGTAAAATATAAGACGTATTTATGAGTGCTTTATCACCTACTCCATGGAAAAACGTAACGGTAAAACGTGGAATTACTACAGTCCTCTGTCTTCCCCTTCGGAGATTACAGGCGTATTGATGATTATGACTATTAATTTTTTTTTAGAGGTACAGACATTCGCACTGTAACTGAAGCTGCGGCAATGTTGGTTGAGTTTAACTTCTAAACTTAAACAGGGCGAAGTCAATTATACATTGAATTGAAATCGTTAATTTGTTTGAAGTATCGTCACGTAACATGGACAGTGATGCAATATTATTTTAAGATAGGTAACGAGAAAGATTCAAGAATAGATCTTCAATCAAAATGAATTTCTCCTAATAAGACATGCTCAATGAACAACGACTTATTAGAACCACAGTTGAATTTCAGCTTAAAAGGAATTGCAGATCTAAATCTAAGGCGGGTAAAATATATACCTGATCATTGTTCGTAAATTAAACCTCAGATCAAAGTAGGAAGTAAAATTTATACCGTTCAAAGAAATGAAAGGAAAACGAAAGGTTACGGAAGGAATCCGGACTGTCTTGTAAAGCCGCCCTAACAAGACCGCCAAAAAATGTGATATTGGCACTCTTACACTCTCGTCGAATGTGACGAATTTAACTAACAGCGAACATGGATGATACCGCACGCCAAAGCCAGCTTTCACAAATATTAATCTTAGCAATTAATAACATGTTATATATTAAAGATTTAAAGATAAATAATAATATAAGAAAAATAATACAGGTAAATACAATGATACAATAATGAACTTTGTTTAACGTTGACCAATGCTAAATTTGGTTTTTATGAAAATAATCTTTAGTAATAATATCTTAGGGCAACATTTACCTCTGTTTAATTCCAAAAAGGCAGTGCTTATACTTAACGATATAGCTAAAAAATTAGGTTTGTAAATTTCTAAATACATAATTGTATAGAATTTTATGTCCAAATGTAGTACAAGTACTAATGTTTAATACCAAAATATTTAAATTTAGGTGCAAATTAAACCAGCAATTTTCGGTTCAGTCGGCGCTACTAACCACAGGCCAACGGGCAAGTCAAACAAGTTTAACTTATTTAATGTCCTAAAATTTAATAACATTCAGATTCTTCATGTACTCGTAACATAAATCGAGTAACGAATAACTTAAAAATTCTTACATTAAAAAATTAAATTTAACACATACACACACGAATATTTCTTAAAATACAATCATGGCTATAATTAACACTTGTTCCGTTGTGAGAATTCTTGCCATAACTCTTCTCTTCAATTCAACGATTCGTACTCGTACGTAACATTCGACAAGAGTGTGATGTCGATCTCACGGAAAGACCAATCAATACAAGCGATTATGGTTGAAATTAGATGGGTTTTTGTCAGCAGCCATTAGGGAGGGACTGCCGGAGTAATATTTTTTCATCTCACTAAGAAAACTCCAAATTAAAAGGGTAGGCAGAGAATTAAATTAAACGGGATTTATTTGGAGTGCTAGATTAATGGAAGAGGGGCTAAGTTTTTTTATTAGATCGAACAAAGAATAGAATAGAATAGATTGTTTTGTACAAAGAAAAAAAATATCTTCAATAACATTTAATAATTTATTTTGGTTTTATTTATTTTGTTTTTATTAAATTTAGCGTTCATTCAGAATATTTGAAAAACGTTTTGTATAACGTATATCTATCTTGGGAAAATTCAATTACTTATATAGATCTTCATTTGCCGAATACTGATTAGTTCTGCAAGGGCATGAAGGAAGGACAATTTATTGCGAGACCCAATGCGACACGAGGCAAAGAATATTCGGCATAAAAGAATTGTTCAAGTTTTGTACCTCGAACACATTTCACGTATCTATATGTATAGTTTCAATGTCTTTTTTATATTTCGACTTAATGCATAGCGCTATTCGGGTATTAAGCAGCTAGAAGATATTTTTACACAAACCACTAAGTGTAAGAACAGTTTATAAAAAACGATTACGCGTTCCACAATGCTCATTGAAAAATATAATAATAACTACTTATAACTATAATAATAATACTTGGTTATATGTACTGTTTAGATTTTTCAATTTTTCAGTGTAAGGTAACTTAAAATTGTAACATATTACTGTACTTACTATGACTTTAATGTAAGAATTTGTTAGTAGAATTTGTTAGTATTTTTAGTTAGTTAGATAGTGAAGAGTTAAAAGCTCTAATGGCTGAAATATTTATTATCGATGCCTCGTCTTTGTTAATGCATGTATTGGTATATACTTAAATACGAATTAAAATCAACCTTACCAGCTTGTATTTAGGTTGCTTTTCGTAAAATAATAATACCACACGATTAAATCAAGACTTGCGTCAGTCATAATAAAACTTTGCTAACAATTTCTTAGCCAACGAAATAATGAAGCAAGCTATGGCGTTTTAATATGTCTGCTTCTATTACAAATTTCATGGGTTGCCGCTGAAATAGATATACATATTTGGAACTTGATAAATCTTTTGTCAAATACTTTTTCTGCTGACTTTTATGATAGATAAAAACTGTTTATACACGTATAATTGAATTTGTAAATGTAGTATTTTTCCTAGTATGAGTATATAGTACTGATAGTTATATGTATAAATTGTAAGGTCAGCCAATAAGTATTGACATTCATCGTAATAACTCGAGTAGCTGCGGTATCCTTGTTTTCTGGATACACTCAAATATTCAATATTATTCGTTATAATTGATTTCTTGTTTGAGCGGTTTCTGGGTAGGTTTTATTATATTTTATATAGAAAATATATTCTTACACTTTTATATTATATTTTATACATGTAACTAAGGTGCATTTTAGCCTTTTCATAATTAATAGGTGCATTATCTCTGAAGTAATGTCTAACAATGTTTAAATTTTTGTTGATAATTTAATCGCGAGATATTTCGTATTGGCTCTTCAAGGTAGAATACAATAATGCAAACTGCTTGGCGGTAGGAATAGCTGCGGTGCTAGTTGAGCAGGTGAACTCTAGACGAAGGGTTTTTGGATGTTTTTAATGATAACCTACCTCCAAAATGACATAGAATATATTATCGTAATTGCACCATTTTACCATCTTGGCCTATATCATGTTCTCTATCAGAAATCAGTCCTTTTTTATCTCCCACTATTCTCTTCTTAATCTTCCACTAAACTATTAGAATCTAGTGCGTACAATTTAAATTTTGAACGTACCACTATATTACGAAATAAAAATGTTCATTGTTCAATCTACGCAAAGAGGTAACATTCTAAAACAAATATGTAGAAAAGGCTTAAGCTTAGGGACAGGCTTTCGAGACTTTAAAATTAAACATGAAATGCTTTTTTCATAAAAATAACTAAGGCTTAGAGCACACTGGGCCTCTTTGCGACATATTGACAAGGGTACCTCATCTTATCAGCTAATGCTTTGAAATGCCGTCGCACACCCTCATTCCGTGCACCCCCTAATTTACCTTCTGCTCTTAGGTAGTGAAATATTAAACTTCATTTTTCATACGTCCCCCAGTCAGAGGCTAAAGTATGCTTATTTTACAGCGAGTACTACAGCGCGTACAACATCATAGGTTTTTTCAATGCATTTAAGCTGAGTGGTGTCTTATATTACATTTTAACAATTAATCCGTTATCAATTGTAATTTTGTGGTACATTAGTGTGTGTGTTATTATTGTTATTTAGTCTTCAAGTTTCTCGTCCTTGGAAAAGAATAGTTAGGAACTGGTTATATTGGTCAAATATAATGAGTTCGTGGGATTATCTAAATGCCAATAGATTTAATTTGGAACTGCGTTCTTTTATGCAATGGAATATATAGGAGCAGGGATTGGCTTCAGGATAAATAAGTAAATACATATTTACATTGTATTAAATATTTTGTGTCACATCCACACACATCCATCTGATCAAGGAGTTAGGCAGAGCTTCTGTTGTCGTAACGTCGTTTTTAGGCCCAGACTCAAAAAATATCTTGGCTAATCCTAGAAATATTTGAACCGAGCGGGTATCGATCCACTACTCCCGACTTAGAAATTTCGTTTAGTAATTACAAGACTAATGCTCCAGTCAAAGGATAATAATTTTTTACAGTCTATGAATAAATCCTCATCATTGATTGAACTTTGTGAACATAAAAAGTGATAAAACGAGGGCTGCACAATGTAACTAAAGTTATAATGGGAAAGTTAGTTATATCAAATGAAAATTTAGATATGTATCAATGAAAATGAAAATACTTAGACGTTTTTTTAATTGAAAAATATGAAGGTACGAGTAAGCATATCGTAAACGTCGATCTCGTCGTACTTATTTGAGTAGCCGCGTCGTAGTTTATGATATCACTAATGTCCATCTCGGGGGACGGTTACTATTTTATTAGTAAGCGCGGTACATTAGATTAATTACTTCGTAGGGTTGACCCATATGTGTGTTGTACAGTCAGCAAAAAATATGTGTCGCGTAATTTATTACTGATCTACTCTGCTGTTAGTATGTTTCGCCAGTTACAGCACACTCGAAGCGTACTCCACGCTGTTCCAGTGTATACGTAAACGTATACTCGTAAGTGGAAATAGGATTATCAATATTTATTTATGAATGACAACTGTTTACCGAATCGGTTATATCGCGAAAATGTTAGTTATTTAAGAAAGGAACTAATATATAGCTACTTCCGCTGCTATGCAGCAGTAGTCATGCAATGAAATGCACCGCCCGCCCG
>DWMG01001530.1:0-15005 GCA_018244855.1 Elbella merops
CCTATGTTCAGCAGTGGACAGCTATAGGCTGATGATGATTATAGACAATATGAAAAAAAAAAAATTGTCATTTACTCGAAGGTCTTTCAATGTTTGTTGTTTAGGAACGATTATTTAAAAGGAATTTTTATGTTAAAGCCTGTATAATACTACGTGAGTAATTTTCTACAGAAATATTGTTTGTTTCTTGCACTTCAACAGCATACAATTGATTTTATTTAAAGTTCTAAACTGCACTTATATTCTTTCCTACAAAATGCTCGTTATCCAAGTCGACTCAATGGTTTTCTCCGAGTGCACCAGTGCAGTGTAAAAGGGTTATATCAATTTAATATTCAGCAATAATTGATTTACTAAACATATTTCACGTTACACTGTTTGTTCAAGTGACTATAATTATATAAACAATTATAAACGTTCAGTTGGATTCTAAATTAAGGTGATTTTGAATTAACTAAAATTAGGTAAGAGCTTCTAAATCCTAACCGTAATACAAAAATAGAACACAAATAATGCTTTGCAGCTCACATCCATGCGTAACTTTCGCAGTCAAAACGCAGTCGAAGGATATGAACGATTAAATAAATCTAAAATAAATCTAACTTATTTGGTTCGTGCAAGCACGCCATGTTTAGCAAGTATTCGTTTAATATATTATATTCTAAAGTTCTAATACAAAAACGTATTATATTGCACGTAAACTGGAATATTTTAAGTTGAAGTTGAAGTATTTTAATTTGAAGTATCCACAGCTCTCAGTTTTAACGGGCGAAGAGAGAAATGAGGTGCCATTATCTATATTTAGATGTAATAGTATCAATTATTCTGTTGTGTTCGACAATAATAAACGTAGGAGGTAGTTAAGGTATTTTAATGAAGACAGTTTCTTGATGTTACGTATTTTCCAACTGTCACTTGTGTCATATAATTCCATTGGATGTAGCAAACTTAGTTGTATTAATAAGAACAAATCAAAAGTAACTAATATTTTAAGTATACCTAATAGATACTAACTGGACTGAGACGAATAGTGTCTAAAATATTGTCTTATCTCTAAAGTGTAAGACTTATTCGAGATCAATAGCAAATGTTTGTGAGCAATGCCTACTTGTAACCGTTGCCCGCTCGTGTGATACTTTTTTCACATAAGAAAATATTTATTATAAACTATAGAATACCTTGTATTTTACATTTATCAATATTCAATACTTACGTACGTGGCTAGCAGATGGCTCTCTCGACCACGTGACTTTTCAAAAGTTGAAGACCTGGAGCATAACTACAACACGTATTTTCAAGACAGATTGGCGAGTAAAGTTGGAGAGAAAGCGTTGATTGATCAACTGGACTGGCAAACGTTCTTAAATAGCTTTAGGGCTTTCCATGACTATTATATTTATGGGACAGCATGAACAGGGTTAAGTTCATAGTATACTAGGCCGGTCACGTGCAGGTCCGCGCGCATCGTAGGATATAATAAAACCTTTTCGGCCGCGACCTCTCTGCGATCAGCGGGAGCTCATGAAGAAGGATGTCGAAGGGGGCTGAAATTAGTTAGGCTGTTCGGGAAAAACATATGTGAGTTAAGCCGGTAAATAATTGAATGATGTATAAATAATGAGGAACCCATGAAACTTTTATTGGTAACATAATATCAAGCTTGTATATTGGCGAAGCGACAGACAGAGTGTAGGCACCAGACACAAATCCAGACTCCGAGCTACTACTGGAAACTTGAAGTTAGAAAAAACCTCAATAACACTTAATTGTAAACATTTAAACATCTATTATATCTTACAATATTATTTTATTAATTTTTACTTTATTATTTTAAAGTATTTCGAAATCACATAAAACTTCGTGATTTATTGATGTATAAGTAGCATGAGACTTATCAATTGCATTCACATAATTACTGAATTATATAGAACTGCCCCCGTTCACCCTCTTTAACTGATACAATACAAAGTACATATACACTGATACAGTACATATTGTATTGTATGCTTTTGCCTTGACAATATACGATTTAATTCCAAGTAGATATATAATTAGCCGGAATACACCTTTGAACTAAGGGCGAAGTAAAGCTCGCTTCACAGTGAGCGAAAAAAAATATCATTGTATTGGGATTCTGGATAAAAATAGGATACATTGAGCGTAGTTTGAGGCACACATATACGGTTAGCGAAGTACGCACGTGCGTGCTGGAGTCACGCGGGCACGTGCCCGGGATACTGACGACGTTGTAATCTGACCAGTCGCCACCGAGCCACACTTTTTCTATCAAATCTACGCCGTGATATTGGTATGCCTGCGAGTATATGTTATGTGCGACTCTCTAAATGTATGCACACGTTTTCAAGCGAATAAGACGCAGGATGTTAATAATGTAAAATAATGTATTTTTTCAGGCATTCAACTATGTTAAAGTAAGATATTTTCAGTCATTAAACTATAGCACTGAGAGAATCTAAAGTTATGTGGTCTCGGTAGAAGGACACGTACCGCCATGTTCTAATATGACTTAATGAACAAATGCGAGTATTAAAGTGATCAAAGCGGTCAATCCATCTGTTAGAATGGACAAACGACAGGGAACAATGGTGCTCATTGGGGGAGGCTTATGTCTAGCAGTGGACTGAGACAAGCTGATGATGATGATGAATGGACAATATCGAGTATCGTATGTCGAATTGAACTCTACGTCGAAATAGAACCTGTTATAACAACATGTACCTATTTGGAACAAAAATACCTAAAAAATCATATAATACCATTCCGAATGTCCGTTCCGAACCATTCCGAACGTGGTAATGTTCTACACTCCTCTATTTACCTCTTCGGGGATTACAAGCGCGATATATGTATCATGTAACCAAAGTAATTTAATACACAAAAATATAGTAAATTTGCCAATAGATTCAATAACAGATATGGAGTTGGCGCGTAGCAGCGTCACGGAGCATACGTGACTTGAATATCGACACCTGACAACAATCTGACCGGTCGCGAATGACCTGCGATCAGCTATAATTTAATGTTCCATTAACCCTAATGCTACGAGTAGTAAGGACAGAAAATATTTGTCTTAGAATTTGTAAATAATTATTACTTGGATAGTAACCGATTATTGCAATGGAAGATTTATAAAGAAGTACTTAGATTGTAATGAGAATATACCTAAATAAGTATGGATATATGTGATATATGAAACATTTTTTTATTAGTGAAGAGACCAAAAGAGCAGACAGCAGTCACGAGTGGTCGCTGCCGCCCATAGATATCCACAAGCAAGCTCGTACATAACTGTTTAAATAGAACTGTCAGTACTAGTTATCCTTATACCGCTTGTATAGACAAGTAGCTAGTAGGTCAGGTACATAATTATCAGCTTGCTGTACACTCATGTGATAATAATACAATAATGATAAAAAAGTTAAATATTTACATAACATCAAGGCTATATTTTACTGAAGGAGTAGGCGGAAGAGTGTAGTACTTTCACATTTTACAAGTTATTTTATACGATCGAATAAATAGGCGTTTGCACCTAAATACATACAACTTACATATATGCCCATTTTACTATGTATTTCTCTAATACATATCACTTATATTTCCACGAGAATAAGCAGCAACTTTATCATCGGAACGAATTTAAAATGCCCCTGTTGAAAATTTATGCATTTCTAAAGCCGGGGACGTGACGAGGAATCTCCATCAATGCACGAGCAGTTCATACACGTTTAAGCTCTCCTTTCCGCCTCACATCGACTCGAAGCCTCCAACAATCAGTATTCACCTTTAGAAATTCCCCTGTAGCCTCTTCTCTCAGATATTCACCCTACAAAATGAGTATTTTTATCTACGATTTGTAACGTGGATATGTTTCAGAGAGAGATTTTTATTGTTCCTGTGTGTGTAATTTAATGGAATGCCGCCGTTTTAACACTTCTTGTTTAAGGCGATTATACGTTATTTAAAAATCACACCCACTTAAGGGATACATTTTTAGAATATAAATACAATATATATAATCTAGGTTTAATCCTAGGTCAATAGATAAAGCAAGGTGTAACAAAAGCATATTAATTTAATTTAATAATCTTTACGCTTATACCTATTTTGCAGAAATATTTTTAGACAAAAATACATATCTAAATTTACACGACATTCATGTATCAGAGGATAAATTGGATCGATAATTATATTTACAAGATATTATGACTTTCGATTTATATTTAGAATACTTACGTAATTACAATTATCGATTACTTTACACAAAATTTTGTTCGGAACTACCAAATTATTAATTGCTTATTTTTCAGCATTTCTTATAGTAACCAAAATTAAGTTCTTTTTGGTAATTTTCGTTTGCTTATAACTTCATATAGGAAAAACATTCACGGGATAGATAGAGATACAATGTTTCTTTATTTGAACACTTAGTAAATGGATTGGCCACCCACGATGTCTGTCCGCATAGCAGTCTAGTGTCTGCCTCATTGTTTCGTGACACTGACCCTTTTTCTCTACACAAATAAAAGGTCAATATTGGGTTTCACGCTAACAAAAACCGTTACAATATTATTTGAAATTTAATTTAACAAAACAAAATATTTCGAAATCCAGACCGTTTTCTAAAATGACAAGAAATTGTGCCTCAATTACATATATGTATTTACAGTATACTTAATACCAATTTTGACAATATGTCTATGTCTAAGGAAAATATGTCTAAAATATGTCTAAGGAAAAAATCCTCAAACTGTATAGCAATATTTGCAAACATCAAAGACAAAAGTGTACTTTGTAATTACATAGTCCTAATGGGGCATTTAAATGTATTGTTATTACGAATTATTTCCATACAAAGGTAAGGTTCATCGGCCTAATAAAATACATGCAGGCTTTGCACGTAGCCATGGGACCAGCACGCACCCGCACGACTCCTCGAGACTCCTTCGAGGAGATTAATATTCTTAACGAGTGACGAGCCCCGATATAACAATAGCTACGTGTTTACAGCGCATGCATATTCGAATAATGCCCATATAATGTTTCGATGAAATTGGCTCTAACATCGCGTGCTCTTTTGAGCTTAGTATCGCCCTTGGCTCTGACGGGGTAGCCGGACGATTTACAAATAGGGCGAATTTAGCCGCGCGCTTCGACCCCTTCTTAGGGGACGATAGCAGATCGAAGTGATAGCTTTTTCTAACTCATCGCTGTAAAAAATATAATATTATTGTAATAAATACGTGTAGTAACAGTAATGATGCTAATGTGTGAGTGTCCTCGCTCGTCACGTTCGCAGGCGGGACCTGTGTAACTCCGTGTTGTGCCAATGTGAATGTGTTGGAGTTTGGCGAGAGTATTTGAGTGACAAGGATCAGTTCCGCTTCCGGCAGGAACATGTTGAAGTTCTGTTCACCGGCGGCCAGGCGGCGCGAACCGAATGCGGTAACTCAGCGCCACTTTAATGTGTACTCATAACTTACTTGTGTAAGAACATTCAGAATAAATTCCGCAAGAGAACTTGTAGCTCATTTCTCTAGTTTACTGAGTGTCTTCGCATATAGCTTTTATTATATACATAGTTGCACAAAAGAAAAGTTCATTTGACTCTAATTGAATCTGTTTGGTTTATGCTATTTTTTTCTACGTACATGGCTGTAAAAAAAGTCCCTTTTGAACAACAATAAGGTTAGTGACCTTTACGCCATTACCATGTTGTTCAGATGTTTAATTAAGATAAAAATTAGGGGTTGAGCCATCTACTCATTTCATTCGAAACCACCCTCTACCCCATACGAGCATACTCGTATAACCCGTAACTGCGCAATATTCGAATTCCAAGATCCATAAATATAAATAAAAATATAAAAGTGTCTATGCTCGATGTAAAGTCGACATTTCTTATACAACAATCGCTTGTGATTTGAAAGCGCGCTAAAACTAGCTCCTCAGGTCTACTTATATCTTCAAATTACTAAATTAAGGCCAATAGGATAGATGTAATAATGTGAGCATTATTATCTAATTAAACCAAGAAATGAAATAAATGCTTCTATATAATAGCAATTTGCAGACTATTATCTCAGCCTTTACCATTCTGAGAAGAGAACCATATCGTAAAGCGGAATGATAAAAGGATTGATGATAATAATGAAGATATGGCTATGATTGCGAGTATTGTAAGCTTACGTTTTGAAAATTATTTCGAATGGTGTATCTGGTTGGAAGACGTTTGCCTTAACTCTTCCCGTTTTGAGAGCAGATCCATATCCAACAGTGAAATGATAAAGAGAGTCAATAATGATAAAAATTATTTAACTAACTAATTGTTTACTAATTGTTTAGGCACCTAATATGTCTCATTCATTTACATAACTCCCGAAAAAATTATTTAACTAACTAATTGTTTAGGCACCTAATATGTCTCATTCATTTACATAACTCCCGACTGATACATTTGATCCATTGGTTAGTAACCCTGACGCCTAAGATGGTATTCGTGGGTTCCATTTCCATCCAGGACAAATAGTTTTCTGAATGTATTCTTCTGAGTTTAGATTTAGAGTTGTGTGCATAAATATATAGTTAGAAAGTGTACCCTTTTATACATATTTATAAACTGATAAATAAAATACAGGGTCTGCTTAGCTTGGAATGTCATCTGATACTGATTCGTCATTGAACATTGGTCTCGAAGTATCAAGTAATTTATTAATGAAATACTGTGATTACACCCCAATACATAGAATACGCATATTTTAACATACATACATATATTTCTTCACGCCAGGTTCCTTATGCGGCAGGCAGAGAACAACAACCAAATATGTTTACGGACTTGCCGTACTTGTATATTCATCACACTCTTCATATGTGCGCGGCGATTTAGTTTTTATAATTTCGACGAAAAAATGCACTACATATATTTATTTAGGGCGCGGGGTTAACTGGCGCCTCTTATAAATCAAGCTGTCTACTATCTTACCACTAGCATCACTCTTTGTGTCACTCTGTTTATATAATGTATTAATTCACGAATTTAATCTATGGGCAGCAGTTTTTCTCTTTGCCAAAAAAATAAATCTCGATGTCTTTATATGACTCATAACTAATTAGAGTCAGCTACGAGTATAGAAATAAACACACAAGTCACAAAACGTAACGTTAATTACATCATATTTTGGACTAATAATAGAACTGATTTATTTACTTTTTTATTCTTTATTAATAATGGCGGTCTTGATGCCTAGTGGCATTTTCTGATAGGAAATGGTGATGATGGTATACTGTGTTAGGCGTCATAAATAACACAAAGAACGAGCCAATATGAAAAAAAAACCGCGAACAAATGTAAATATAAATGTTTTCAATAAAATAATATGGGTAAAATGTAGGTAATATTGTATCTGTACCCGTGTGTACACACACACGTCAGCCTTTACCGTTCCACTGCTGGACATTGGCCTCTGCCAAGATGTGCCACAACAGCCGATCCTCCACAGATCTCATCCAGCCAATAATTCCATGTATTCATTAAGAATAAGACATATTCTTTCTTTTTTTCTTTTTTACGTTTAAACAAATGTTGCATCATCACGTTTTTATCATTCCACTATTGAATTCCAAATATCTCTCATGATGTTACTGGGTAACGGTTACTTAACCGTTTTGTCTGCATGTAAAATACAGTTATAGATTTACAAAAATATTTACAGACTTTACTTCTGAACTTTGGACTACTTGGACTACTCAGGACTACTTAGGACCTTGGACTTTGGACTTACTTAGGACTTTGGACTACTTAGGACCTAGTCCTATAGTAAAGGCACTGTCTAATTTGGAATTCGAAGGCCGTGTGATAAATTGTCCTAAGATATTGTTATTATATCATCAGACTGTCTTCGAGATAGCAAGTAATATTATTTTCCTTCTAATATACCAAAAAAACATTTAAGTTAATACAACCACTTACAAATGAAAAGGACATTTAATAAAGGCAGTTTTGAGAAAAAACAAAGGTAATTACGATTAAAAAATGATATTTTGTATATTTTACTAATGATAAAAGGTAGGCTACAGTACATTTAAGTTTCACAAAAGGTATTTAGTTGTTATCTACGTTTCCAGACTTTTAGTAGGTTACGGGAAGCAAGCGAGGCGGCTTGCAACCGTAGTGTATAAAGTTTGTCAAGTTTAGGTTACAAATACTGTAATACTTGTATTAAATACATATATGCACACAGCCGCGACAGGCTAGTATGTCATAAACTGATTTTTTTCTTTTAATAATACATCGTACGATTATTTTTTTCTTTCAATCCTTTTATCATTCCACTATTAGAATACGGATTTCCTTTTAGAACGAGAGTGTTAAGGCCACAGTCTACCACACTGGCCAAGTTTTGGTTGGCAGACTTAACATGCCTTAGAGAATTTTTATTTGTTCACTCTAAGGTGTGCAGGTTTCCTCACGATGTATTTCTTAACTATCAGTAACGTAACGTCACGCCTGTAATATTTATTTTCGCCTGTAATATTTAACCTTGTCTCTTTTATGTATCATAACTCATGACGTATGTTACTGTATTGATACGAAGGGGTGGCTCAATATTGCGGGGGGTGAAAATAAGAAGGGCGTCCATTAAGTATATATGAACTGTTTAATGGTATTATGAATAACATTTGTGCTATAGACTCCTTCCATTTCCTGAAAATATTTAGACTTTTGTGTACTGAAGGTCAGCAGCCTAACGGATATTGTGTGTGGCTTCAACAAAACACTATTTCTGAAAGCACCTATGTATGATTTATAATGTAAATGTCAAGCGTAAAACATCCGAAAATATGTTCTTAGGACCGTTAAAAGGTTATGATCTTGAATTATGTACCCATTGCAGTGTTTTGTAGAAATACATACCTTGGTAACTTTTTTTGACAACTAATAAATTGCTAGTGTTAAACAAATAGCTTCAGATGTTATTGTTGGAGTGAATTGTGTTGTATGGATTTAAAGATGTAGTTACGCCCGCTATTTCTCTCCTTTACGGATGAATTTCCAAAAATCTTCTCTTCGTGGTAACCTAAATACCATATATAAACTTTAGTGCTAAATTTCCTGCTTTCAGAGCTAGTTTTTCCCGCTGTGTATATGTGTGTGTTCGTGTATCAATTAGTCAGCTAGCCAGTTCCTTTTTTACATATAAATATTTGATTATTATAACAATTGTACCATTACAATTTTCTTACAAAATAATTTTCATTGTTAGTTTTACCAGTGTAATAGTTCACAAAATTAATTAAAAAACAATGATGTAACCAGAGTAGACTTACTTCTAACCCACTAATTCTATTAATAACACTAGACTATACACCAAAAGTGATTAGAAGAATGTGTTTCGCAGACACGTGTTTGTTTATGGCCATAAATCTGTATAGACTGGTAAACACTCATGAAAACACTCTTGCTTCCAGGTGAACCCGGGGAGGAAGGCGTCCTTGAGCGGGATCCGGGAGGGTGACGTCATCTCGTCGATCAATGGCCAAAGCACTAAGGGAATGAGCAACGCTGACGCTCACGCCATGCTGAGATCAGCTGGCCCCGTGTTGAGGCTCGGCTTGAATGAGTAAGCATTTTTAAATCTATTTTCGTTAATAGTTTTTGAGTATAGATAATAAAATACAAAATAAAGATGTTTCCGTCTATTTCATTATTAAATACATTAAATTTCTTAATGTTTAGTAGCTTAAACATATTAAGATATAAATCAGAATTATGTATAGTTATGCGAGGATGTATAGGTGTTACGAAAGTGATGTTATCTGTCCGAATCGTATAACCTGGAATTATCCAAAAGAAGAGTGAATAGGCACTTTCTAGGCGAGCGTTCTACATCCTAGGCTAAATCTCGCTTTTCATCAGCTGCGATTGCAGCCAAACGCGATCATATTTCTGCATTTAAAAAAATCTAAAAGCTTTTCGCGGCATGTGCTTTTCCTGAGATGCAGCAATTCTCCATGTGGATGTTATTTATTTATAATACATATTTATTATGATACTTATATCGGAGATAAATAATGATTCACACATAAGGGCTTCCAATGTTGTTGACGAATGTCACCTCAGTAGCATTGACGTAATTAAATATATACGAGTAGGTCATGTAATTTTATACAATATTTTGTATTCATACTGTACACTTTAGGGAATAAAATATATATAATTTGCACGTCCATTTACCATTAGCATGCTAATAAGATGACATAACAAACATATAGTGTAAGTTCAATACAAGTACTTCAGTAAAAGCTATAATTTACTAACGTTGGTTCTCCTTCGGGATCGAGGGATACTTCGCAATGATGTTGGAAGGAATTTAAATTTCGTTATGCAACCAACTTAGTCAACTAATTTGATTACGAGTCCTGGCAGTCATGTCTTTAACTGAAGAATATTTCGTGTACATTTACACTGACATGTTTATCGCCCTCCCCTTCACACCGCTGCATTTATCTTGAATAAGACTGGTATTTTTTCAGCCCTTAACATCTATTATATTATCATTTCAAAGAGACCTACAGAGTTATTAATTACTTTGTTTAATCTTCCATTCAAGAAACGTCAGTATTGTCGATCATAAGTTTGTTACAAGTACCTATATCACAATGTACAGCAAAATTTCTAAGATAAAGCTCGATGTATAGATATTTTTATTGTCTCAAGAACCCATATTATCTCTGTAGCTTTATGACTAGCAATATTTCACTTGTAAAATTCCTTAATGAACTGTGTTTACTAACAAAAACCATTTTAGGTACGGAATTGGAAACATTGCCAAGTCCAACCAAATGCGTCAATCGATTTCTCCGTTGAAGTTGTTCCTATCGCACGAGATTGTCTGGACTAAGTAAATGTACTTCTGGACAACTTCTATCGTTGATTCAGTGGCGTTAATCGATTTTGGCGCATCGTGGTCAAATCAATTATTTCATTGGAATTTAGCATATTTTCATGTGGGTTTAAACCATTCTAATATTAAATGTATCGTGAGTGTTTCACGTACGTTTTTCGAGATGACTCGTCTACTTTTGGACTCATACGCGGAGATTGAGACTTTAAATCATTCATTTGTAAAGTAATGATGGTTTAATCGTATATGACTTACAAATATATACTTACATTATGTAAAAAGTGACGCTTTTTACAACTATATATAATGTACGCACGAAGACGGTAAATGCATTTGCTGCTACAGTCCAATGCGTGGCTTGGAATTTATCCGATCGCTCTGCGCTTTCACACGAACATTGATTGTCGTACCGAGATCACACGTGGCATAAATCGAGGCTTTTAATGGTCGTGAAATTTTGAAAACTGCAGCCACAAACCTTTTTCGTTCTGTAACTCCATTAGCAACTTTTAGTGGATACTGTTGTCATAAGCTTTCCTTCGTATGTCATAAAAATCAATCTTTGAGTGTACGAGCGATCTTTCCATTGCGCAAATATTTCATTTAGGCAAAAAACTTATATTAAATTAATATTAGTAATTTTTGATTCATACACTGAATAACAATGCACCATTTTATGCTGGCAAAATAGAACATAATAAATCACAAAAATATTATGCTTCAGAATTCCTAATACGCACCATGCAGAAAATAAACTATTTTCAAAAGAACATGTTATAATCAGAACTAAACCCTTCTCCGTAGAGCCTCAATGTGTCGCGGAAGTAAACGAAACTTGTAAACGTAAGCTCCACATAGCTCATCATTAGTTACTTTCAAAAGTTCCACGCGCTAAGTTGTTCACGGGTTTTAATCTAAGTTTTCTTGTCGCCAGAGACAGAGAGATGTCACCGCGAAGAAGATCCATCGGCAAAGCCAGCGAGTTGAAAAGTAAGTTCAAACGGCCATTTATACGAATATCATACGAGTAGTTTATATATACACCATACTATATAATATCATGTAACTTTACATTATCAGTCTCTTTATTTGGCACTCAGTGTTCTCTGCCCTTAAGAGACCTCATTTACAATTTCTAGTAGTGACTAGGACTCTGGAATAGTGCACGGTATATGACAATAAAGTAAATAATACAAATAAAAATAATACAAATAAAAATAATACAAGTAAAGTGAATATATCGGTGTATGCCATTAGGCTCACCACCTATTTCATTGTGGGACATAAACATAATGGGTGAAACCTGGGAATATACTACATTCTTCTGCCTACCGCTGCAGGGATTACAGACGTAATGTTACGTTTTTTTTACATTTATACCTAGTTATTGTATGAGTAAATATATTTAATTCTCATTCAGAAAGGGGCACTAAGTGTGGTCTCGAGAGCATTATTATTCACTTTAGGCTTCCACGTCGTTCTTTTAGTTCTTCATACCGCGTGAATGCCACATTGTTCGCCCGGCGGTTCAGTTTCAGGCTCATAGAAATTACATTTTAAGTTAACAACGCTGACTTTGCACTTCCACTAGCGACCACTTTTGTTCAACTCTACCAAAAATGTGATTTCTTTTAGTGTTATTTATACTCATAGCGGTTGTAGGTGTACAGACTAAATTGTATGTGTGTGGTAAACTTATTATTGAAGTGCTCCTAAGTATCTATTATATCCTGTTTAGAGTACGACAATTTGCCTTCGAATTCTTTTTTGAAGTTAATTTATATTACACTGATAGATTTTAAGATTAAATATCCATTTACTGGAGCGGTAGAGGAAGCCCGAACGCCTTTAGTTCTCCGTATTGTTCTCTAAGACGTATGACGTCTGCTAACCTGCTCTTAGCCGACGTGATAAACTATATGTCTATGTCTAATAAACTAGTCTTAACACTTTTTAATCTAAGAAGAAACTCGTGGCCAACAGTAGTACGATAAAATTATTAATGATGAAGTTGGATGCCATTTCAATTCTAACATATGAAAAAAAACACAAATTAATACAATTAAATACACGTCTGTTCTCAGCAGCACTAAATAAATATAACATTAGATGGCATCATGTGGAAAACCTAAAAATTTCAACGTTTAGAATTTATCCTTTTACATTCAAAATGTACGTCAGATTAGCACACGTCTGGATATGGCATGCCGTAGACTAGATACGAACTAGACTTGCTGTTTGCTTTTATGGTTTAATGTTTATATTTTATATTTGCTTTTACCTTCTATTTCACTAATTCGCGGTCGCACACTCTTGTAGGCATGTACTTATTTTAGAACCGTAACAAAATATTTTAAAACAATTTATAGGTTTCCACTCATAGAATATAAAGGATCAAGGTCATAGTCCCGCCATGCTGGCCAAGGGCTACTTAACAGATTTAATTTGTCTTGTAGAACTTTATGAAGGACGCTCTAGGTGTGCATGTTTCCTCACGACATTTCGTTGGAATGTACAAATATTAAATATCAACTGGCTAATGCGATTTAAGGCCATTTCTATAAAATACTTGGTCTACGCTAAACTCAAACGAAGGTACTCTATGAAGAACGCTCAAGATGTGCAGGTTTCCTTGCAACATTTCTTTCGAATGTATAAATCATGAATAGTAAGGGATGATGCGATTTAAAGGCATTTCTATAAAATAGTAAGTCTTCGCCACAGTCAAGCGAGGGTACTTTATCGCTTCTAACAGGTCCGTGGCGAGCGACGTGACAAATTCAAATACCTACTTTAGGTTTCAAAGGCAAGGGCAAAGTAAAATAACATTATACTACCTACCTCTGCGGGGATTATAGGCGTGATGTTACGAATGATACGTACAACATCTAAAATAGGAGTTTACCTATAAAAAGAATATAAAAAAGTTATGGATTTATATTAACTGTTTAACATTTTCTCAAAGTTATATCTCCCATTCTTACGTTAATCATGTCTGTAAAATATTTTTCATATTACATTTAAACAAAATTAAAATGACTATCATACTTGATTATTAAAATAACACCGCTTTGTTCCAGGGCCCTCTCAAATAATCGCCGAGGTTAACAGTGGGAGAGCAACGCCGCAGCTACCGGTTTATGCAACAATCCGGCCTTCTCAATCCCCCCATAATCGGACATTTTCCTCCCCTATGCGTTCACTCAACCCGGCGCAAACAACTCTCAGCTCAACACCACTCGTGAAATCCATCGCGCCTACTGAAGAACCGCTCAAGTTTCATCCCACAAATCCTTTTTACACAACATTACCCTCAAATTATTCATGTGCTTCCAAACTTCCCGTACCAAATGGTAGAGCTTCGCTCACCGGACTAGATAGAAATAAATCAATTAATAAATCTAAGGAATCGCCGTCTTTTGAGGACTATAATTCTGAATTGCAAACCCCGGTTTACTCTTCAACATACGAACCGAGTCCTAGTGGTATCGGAAACTACAATGATAATCAAAATAACGGCGGTTATGAATCTGTAAAACCGAAATACAGCACAAACGGTAGAGTTGATCCTTACTCTGACGGCACTAAATCCAACTATGCGGATCGCGGAAGTATTTCAAACGACGTAACACGAAATGAAAAAAATCCTTTTGAAACAAAGAGGAACAGCGACCCCTTTGAAAAGTATTTGCACCCCGAGAATAAGATGAACGGGACTTCAGTGTATGACTCTAAGAAGATTTTCAACTCAAAAAGCGACAGTGATTTTCATTCGCACGAAGAAGTAACCAAACATTCGGTAACCGAACATAAGATTAGTGAAATCGAGGAAGTGAAGACAATAAAGAAAATTATTTTAAATGGATCTAGTGATAATGTAAATGAAACTAATGAAAACGCCAAATTAAGTTTAGGGTTGATCAGTGCTGCGAGTAATGGGTCACCGAATCGTGCGACGTCCACAACAACGCAGGCCCGAAATAATTATTTTGATACATTTGATCGGAAGGAGCATGGCGGACAACGGTTCTCCACCACGAGTGTACATCATTCACTTCGAGACGACTATAATGACTT
>DWMG01001531.1:0-15004 GCA_018244855.1 Elbella merops
CATACATCACATGAGTAATCCCTGAATAGGTGAAAAGGTGGTCTTCCTATTGCTGTACACCAGGCACAAATCCAAAATCTAAGATACTTCTAGGAATTTCAAGTTAGATAAATGAGGCTGTAACTGACTTGGAGATTAAATTCATAATCTCTTGATCAAATGTCACACTTGCAATCCCTCATCTAAAGAGACAGTCAATACAAATGAGCACAATAATAAGAATAAAATAAAATTTTGAATATACGTGTATTTCTACTGTAAACATTATTCTGATTTCAGGTACCCAGCCCCATAACTGAAAAGCGATCATTATTTTTAGCAATAAAATGGTTATTGGACGCCACAAATAATAAAGAGAGAACAATCCACTTCCCAGAACAATTTGCCTGGGAACTGCTGGATGCTGCTAACAATACAGGCAAAGTGGTGAAAAGGAAGCAGGATCTACACCGGCAATGTGAAGCTAATAGGGCTTATGCTCACTACAGATGGCAGACATAATGACTTTATTTCTATTGTACTTGTGTAGTTCTAGGCTCTATTTTAAACACAATATTTGTAAAGTGTGAATATAAGTCATTGTAATGTACTTTAGATAACAGATGTGTTTTACTTTTTAAAGTGATAAATAAATTATAATTATCACACATTTGCCTCCAGTTTTTCCATAGTATATTGGCTGCATTTAGTATATATTCCTTGAAGTATGAAGTAGAGAAATTGATATAGTGTGACAGTATTATAGGAAAGCGGATTTTTCGTTACAACTAACGTTTAGATCCATTTTTGAGTCATTTTACCCGCATACAGGAGAAAAAATTTCCAATCCAAGTGTACAAATTAACTTCTCAAAAATTGAATACACTCACTCCCATATTACAGGTGAACAAACTTTTGGGTTTTTCAGTTTTTTTGTACAGTTTTGATTGATAACATGATTGCTGGATGGTTATATAAGTATGCGGTATGCTAATATTTCAAGTAGTTTGGCACAGCAGGCGCTGGAGTGGGCTCATAATTTCAAAAATTATGCGGGGTATTTACAACAATCTGTTGCATGCTTTTGTCAAATATATTTATATTTAATAAATACATAATTATTCCTTCATGAAATGAAGTTTTAATATTTCGGAGCTAATTTCTTTTGATCGATTATTGTGCGTTTTAACCCCTCAAAAGTCAGGTGTTGTGTTGTGGTGGTATATTATTTTAGTTGAACAATAGGTATTGGGAGTGTTCTGCATTCCTCTGCCTACTTCTTCGGGGATTACAGGCGTGAAGTTACGTTTCAACAATAGGTAAGTTTCGAATACGGATATATTATTTGTTACATTTGGTTTCAGTTACCATTTGCGCATGCTATTGTAAGGTGGTACAATGATATTACGAAACTTAAAACTATATTAACAGAAAATTAGCATTTAATGTAACTAAATGGTATTGGAATAAGAAATTGCAATTCTGCTATGTTTTACAGTTAATATACAGAAGTTAATACATTTAGTTACTTCGATTGTATCCATGCAGCGATGCGTGCCGGATACAAAATTGATTTGCACATTGTTATTTTAGATATTGTTTCAGTTCTGGGTTTCGCATGATTATTGCAGATATTGTCTAAAAAGATTTTATCCGTCTCTGTGATATTTTATCGATAGTAATGATTAATAGTTTTAGATGTATTAAATAATATTGAAAAAATATTATTTTAAGCATCCAAATGGACACAAATTTTCAAGTAAATTCATTGTCCACTATCATCAATATCATTGAATCAATTTGGAGTTGGAATTATAGGCGTTGTCCATGTAGCTTCGGAACATCTTACAATTATTTCAGTTGTCCTTTATAAATAAAACGAGCAGTATTCATACAGCGCACGTTGCGAAAAACTCGAACAAGAAGTCTGTACGTACATATCTACAAAATAAAGTATAAATTCTAGTATTCAGTGTTTATCTAATCTGGATCCTGGTTATGATAAATTTCAGTGTATGTGTAGCAGTTATATTAATCATCTACGTAAGGCAGCTAGTCTGTAGTGCTGTTGAAAGTAAATCGTGAATCGATCTAAAATTCATTATAATAAATGTTATTTATGATTATATGTAGTTTAGTGCAGTAAAGCGTTCTAAGGTTGTGGGAGGTTTAATTTTAAATTTTAATACAGGTATGTTTTTTTTAATTTCTTATGTTTTTAGATTATGTCGTTCATTGCGAATATTTAACTGCACTAGCCAGTATTAATATTAACGAAAAGTAAATTTACATACGCAATACGAATACACATATTGCAAAAAATATCAGTAAGTACATACATTTAGAGTGATCTACTGCTTAAATGTTATAATATAAAAATATAATACTCACTTTATAATATAGTTAATTCTTCAATTGCTATTCGGCATTTGGGCCTATTTCCGGCAAAATTAGTCTATGATTCTTTTCAAATAGTACCTTTAGATTGGTGCCTGGACGCCGCAGGTTTTCCACATGTTTTGAGTTAGGTTTCAAAATTGTACAGTTTGTGAAAAGTTAGTGTATTATGTTCCACGCTACCGGTATCACTAATACCTACAGATGTTCCAATTTCAACTTTCAAGTAAGTCTTAAGTGGTATGTAGTATCTTTTATTATGTGGCCTATTAGAGCCTACAATAGTCACATATACCTATATTAGTGGCTTCTAGCCATCGGTTAATATATAATTGGCATACGTAACTCAGAGCTATTGTTATATGTTTGCTACGACTGAGATTATAATAACTTGGGGCCACCTCACACAGACAGGTGCTCCCTAATTAGGCAGACCGTGTCATAGTGATTAGATAATTGATAAAATTCATTTACACATTTTAAATAAATACTTTTACGCTTAACACAGAACAAACACGTGATTATATATATTTGTTATGGGTGAGAATTGAATTCAACCGGGTTATAACTTTCACAATATGTAGTAGTAGGTAATTTAGTAACTATTACTACTACGGTCTAGTGACAAACTAAAGAAAATTAAAACTTAAAGGCGCTTATATAACTTCTGTGCAAAAACGTATCCAATAAATTCACGTAATAACTGTATAGCACGTCGTCTATCTTGTAACAAAGTTTCGTTTGTAAGTTTATTCGTACTAGCCGACAGTGATCCTACGTCAAGATCATTAACCGCGCTCAAAGAATCAATTAAAACATAGACAGATGTTTTCTCTAACTAGCTATTAGTATAACTATAACGAGTACATTTCATTGGTAGGGAAATTAAAAAAATGCATTTGCTTAGTCTTCAAGGCAGTCATTCTTGATGTGAGCTACACAGCCTCGTCGCGCGTCGTAGACCTACTCATTGTCGTAGACTTAGGCATTTGTGTGCGCACTAAAAGACCCACAGACAGGCAATGGGGTGTGCACATAGTTCGAACAAATTGACAGAAGGAATGGATATTTTATTCATTGGAGTTCAGGGAAGAGGGAGAAGGGATGCGGGGAGCGGGTGTCTTATGACATGTAAAATGTAAGCGCTGGACTACCTCGATTGTATGTCATAATTATAAGTTATAATATTAGGTAATGCTTTAGAAGTATGTAGCAACATATTGTTTTGAATCCACTGAGTTTTAACTGGTCTTAACCATCTTAACTACTATTAACACGATGTTATCATAGATAAACTAGATTAAAAAATAAATTGCATTGTTCATCTTGGTCCCCTGAAATTCTTTAAAAGAAATTTAATGATTGGCAGTATCACAGTATCCACAAGTTAATGTAAACTTTTAGTTTTAAAACTAGCAACCAATAATTGTTGCTGCTATGAAATATATGCGAATGTAATGAGTAGGTGTATATAAAAATATATGTGTAACGTAAATAATGACCCTTCAATAACAAATTCGAATAATAATTATCAGAATGAACTGCAATGAAACCAATTTATTGCGGCTATCAATAGACTTAATAAACCTTATGCACTAAAACATTCATAATGCCTTATCTTCTTCTATCTAGAAATCAATAATGCTTCTTTTGACGACGCGTATTTACCAAACTGAAATGGTTACGTCAGGGCTTACAATAATTCAGTTTGTATGCATCACGTTCATTGTTCTTTGACGAAGGGCAGCATAAATCGCATGCAGTGTTTTGCAATGCTTTTGATTTTACTATTCTATGTAATGTAACTTCACGTCTGAAATCACCGAAGGGGTAGGCAGAGATGTGTAGTACAACTCTCGATCAATAGTCGCACTTGCAACCATGTGATCAGCGAGACAGTTAAAAGTATTCTATCTGTTTCGACTTTATTGTATTTTTAAGAACTAAATCTCTCCTGTTCCATAGTGGGATGTATATATTTATATCTGTAAACCGTGAATTGAGGTTCTACAGTTATTTTCCTACCCTTTTGGGGAAATACAGGCATGTTTTTGTGTTACTTAAAAGTAAAATAATATTTTGAAATTTCCAATCAAATCGAAATGAATCTAGTATAAAAAAAAAACGTAACTTCACGTCTGTAATCCCCGAAGAGGTAGGCAGAAGAATACAGAACACTCCCACGTTTCGCCGGTTACGTTTACGTCTCACTACGGAATAGGTGGTGAGCATATTGTCACGCATTGGGCACATATCCACACTCCGAACCACTACTAGAAAATCTAAATTAGAAAATTTTGTAGTGTTCGACCCGGGTATCGAACTTGCAACCAACACCGACCAACGACAAAGAGTTTAAATATTACAGTAGTAGAAGATCGAACAAGATTGCTGTAATCTCCTCAAAATAAAATTATAATAAAATTTAAGTTATTAAAATAATTATTCAATTCAAAGTAAAAAGCGTGGGGTGCTTGATATTATAAATGTTACAATCATTCTATTGGCAATTACCTATGAGAGAATAGTTATGAACCGCAGTAAAATGCATAACGGTCGAATAGAAGAGTGAGTTTTTAGTTATTTTTTAAACTATATTTACGTAATATATTTCTCTAATCATGACCGCTATTACACCGTAATCACTATATTCTATATTAATGAGTGCAATGACGTTATTGTCCTGATCCTTCATTTTCTATTCGATAGGTATTTCACGAAATAGTCACTGCGTATTTATGACTCAATATACAAGGATCTATTAGTACTTATTAGTTATTTCACCTATGTATAATTTGACCTCAGCCTTTGTAGTCATTTCACCTATGAAAATTAATGTTTATGGTTATAATGAGGCAGTAAAATGCATGCGAGTACGTACACTATCTGTATAACTTACTGATTAGTTAGATATTGGCTGAAGACTTTGATGCATGTCCTTTAAAACGTGTGTCATATTTTGCTCGCTTGTCAAGTACTGTTGTAGTAGATTCGCAGTATCGTGAATTTCATATTATTAAGATAGACAATTGAGCGCGTGTTTGGAAAACGGGTATTTCAAAGAGGAAGTACATTATTATAATCGAATGTCTATGAAAGACATTTTGCATAATTAGCTTTTATCAATCCGTTTTTTTATCTTTAAATGCTGATTATAATCGGAGTGAATGACTATAAATATGTTGCGGTAGCAATGGGAATATAGAGTTAGATTTGCTGTAATTTTTTCGTTACAATTTTTTAAAAGTTGCTACAAGAAAATAACATGTAGGTAAACGCCATACATATATCAGTGCATAAAGATATGAAAAGTGAATTTTAAGGAGCCACTATTGAAGTCTTGAAGTTTATCAAGCCTTAAGGTAAATCCTTTTTTCATCTGGTCGCTGTTTTGTTTATTTGTGAAAATGTTTATATATATGTATGTATATATAATATAATCCATAACACGAGTTGCACAGATTTATATGTAGAACTGTTCTACACGTAACGACTATAAAAGTGATAAGAAAAATATACGACATTTCTAACAATAATTGTTAGAAATGTCGTACATTTTACACCAGTATACCAGTAGGTTGCATTATGAACGTGGCAGAGTTCTCGGTTTTGTCGTCATGTCTCAGAGTCAGCATGGGCAATGAATCATATTTTTGATGGCGTTATTGACCAGTAAAAACAAAAGAAGTAGGTACTAAACAATTCACGTATTGTCTTTTCAGTTTGTTAATGGTACAGTTGTATGAGAGTTGGATTCATCTTGGTATCGTGAGCTTCTATTTATTCATTCACTAAATTTATGTCCATTCCTCTAATCTTAAGATCTTACCTTTTATTTTGTCTACTTATCAACCTGACTCATAAATGCCATCTAACTGTTTGCACATATAAATGCTTTACATTCAATTTGTTTAACTACCTTATGAAGCTAGCTTATGAAAATAATGCATTCTTTTCTTATGTATATGCGTCTATGATATACTCTTACGGGTACGTCTTCGACATCGCATTCCTTTCATTACTAACACAGTAAGTTTCAATTTAAGTTCTAATTACATATTCTTCGCCTGTCATTTAATGTTGTAGGTAAGTTTTGAAGGCTTTTACAAATGTTGATATAATTCTTCACCAATTGGTTCTGGTCTCGGAAAAGTATTATTTTGTTTTCTAAATTGTTATTTCCAGCAGTACCACCGAATCTGGATTTGTCTTCTGTATGACAATAAGCTCAACCCCTATTACATGATGGGACGTGTAACATAACTAGTGAATCGTGAAAATGTAATACCTATACTCCTCTGCTTACTCTTTTTTATTTAATGTTGTGTTAAGGTAGTGCTTTAAATCATCGTAGTTCTCCTGCAAAAACGAAGCAAGAAAATGCATAAGTCGGCACTTTTCTCGGAACATTTTCGATGTATTATAAAACTTTGATAAGTTATTGCTCATAACACCACGTCGTCAGATTTTCCCGGATAACACACATCAGCAGAATAATTTATATTCTTTTAGTATCTGAAATAATTGGATATACCTACTCACGTGTTCGCTCTGTGATGTATTTATATTTATTAAAGTTAGTTATTATTATTTAGTTCTGAAATCCTACTACTACTTTTGCCCTCCAACACATATAGAGGAGATGGAAGTTTATATGAAAAAGTTTCTACTCAGTATTTCTAATAGGTATAGAAAGCTGACCATTTGGTATATAACCTGGAATTCGTGGTGAGATTAAATAACGAGAAAACTCTGAAATATAACAGTTCTTCATAATGTATAAGGTATGTAGATGTAGGTGTAGACGTGGTGTGTAAATTCGCAGTAACTGAGCGATCACCTGTGGTTGATCATCGTCAGTAATATGGAACCTGCCGCAGCATATTAGCTAGTTATTCCAAAATAGTACACTAACGAGAAAAAGGAAACGATTAGAAAGTGGGGTATGAGAGAGAAACAGTTGACACGCAAGAAATATTACCTGGATACAATATAAGGGTCATCATTACATGTGAAGTAAACGGCCACGATTTATAAATTCATATTGTTATCACTGTAAAAAGTTATCAGATGTCATGTGGAACCGATAATGTATAATTAAGACAGCTGAGGACGGGACCAAGAAATGTTTCTATTTGTTTATAAGCAATCGAATGTTGTTTAAAGGTTCCAAGTAATTAAGAATAAAATACACAAAAGTACAAAATAGGTTTTCACATTAATTTTATTGTTCCCAAAATTTTTGTTGAGATACTTAAGACGACATTATGTATGAAGGCTGTAATAGCCGATATTTTAACATTTTTATGTATTTTAATATTTTTAGTCATTTGAAAAGAAATTGATATATAACATTCTTCTTTTTTATAGAAATAAAAAATGAAAGTGAGAAACGAACCTAAGGAAGCCAGTTCCTTCGCAAAATTTCGACTGCTGATGTGGAAGAATTTTCTCCATCAGTGGCGGCATAAATGGCAAACAGTTATAGAGCTTCTGTTGCCAGTTGCTACACTGGCTTTAGTTCTTATACTTAGATCAGAAATCGAACCTGTGGCTCGGGATACAGTTGTTTTTCCACCAGTACCAGCACACACATTAAATCACTCTACCATGGTATTGTAAGTAAAAAAAATATAGAAAACAAATGCAATGAAAAAGAAACAGTGGAAGTTTGACAAGAATATTATTTTTCAGGGCTGGCTTTAACTTAACAAGAATGTCCGTGGCTTATTCCCCGAAAAATGTTATATTAGACGACGTAGTACGAAGCGCAGTCATCAACTTGTTTGCCCAAAATATAATGGATCTGATAGAGATAATAAAAGAGCAATACCCTGATTTACCGCCAATAGAAATACCACCAGATGTAATAAATTCAACGCTAATCCACGAGTTTATTAAATCGCTTGTAAGAGTGGATGCGTATGGAAGTAGCATGGAACTTCGAGGCATTTATGTAGAAGAGGCAGCCACTAGAGAAGTGTTAGCGGCTGTGCAGTTTGAAGATGAGCTTAAAGGTGTGTAAAATCGCGAGAAACTATCTACAAGTCATTAACATTCAACGTGATATTTATGTTAATTTTTGGTTTTGTAAATATCACAGGTATGGATTCAATATGTCAACAACTTCTATTGTTTATTTAGTATCGTAGCCTGAAATTAGGTTATAAATAGCAGACAGAATGTTGGACTTTTAACCGCTCATTTCAAGGTTAGGGTTTTTGTATGTAGTGGGCAAAACAAAAACAAGAGCTACAGTAAAAGCTCCTTATTCACGGTTTCCTTATTTCCGTTTTCAATATTTGCGGGTGAAAACAGTGCAACCCAGTTCGTGTATTCGCGGCTAAAAATCTCTTATTTGCGGATGCAATCGGTAAACACAAAAATATTCGGTGTCTTTTATTAACGCGCAGTTTTAGTAACGGCCGGTACTGACTGTTCGAAATCATGAAGAATCCATGCCAATTCAAAATTTAACTGCAAATGTTGTTGAACCTGCAAAGGGAACAGGGCGAGATGGCTTCGAGCAGATAGAATCAACTGATATTCAGGAGTTGCTTAATTCGCCAGATGACTTAACCGAAACCGACTTCGAGGAAATGTTATCTCCGCATTGCACTGAAGTAAAGACTTTAACGAGCAGTGATAACATGACCTTGAACTTAAAAAACTTGAATGAAGGCTTAAGGATGGCTAATGAACTCTGTTTGTCAGTCTGAATTTTATTAAAATTGATCCATCTATGGAAAGGAGCCTTATTTTTAAAAGGCAATTTTTTAGTGCTACGAGTAAATCTGAATATCAATCTCAATTTAAACATTTCTTAAAAGTGGCGAAGCAAGAAAAAATTACTAAATTTTTTAAACATTTGCCTAAAATTGACTATAAATATTATTTTAATTGCTAATTTATCAACAAATTCACTTTATTTTAACATACATATTGATTTTTTTGGAACCTTGGAACGTATTCCCTATGATTTTATACTAATTACCCTTCCATATTCGCGGTTTCTGTATTCGCTTCATATTTATGGAACCTAGGTATCTCCAGCGAATAAGGAGCTTTTACTGTAGGTATATTGCACGTACATATCGCCCGTAAACTGACAATTTTGTCGTTATTAACTATGTTGCCAGTTTATTTAATTATTTGTTACAAAAGTAACCGATCATTTGCTTGTATATTTACGACTATCAATATGTTTCAGACACGACGGAAATACCAAATAATTTATCATACTCCTTGCGATTTCCTGAGAGACCCCGATTAAATTCATTTTACGCTCTCGGTGGGCGATCTTGGCGTACGGATATTTTGTTTCCGATCTTTGAACAACCCGGCCCACGATTTCGATCTTGGGAAGGTGGCAACGACCCTGGTAATCTATTAAAATATAGCACGTGCAATATTTTCCAATTTTATTTTTCAATTAACGTTTATTATGTGTCCACAGGTTACGTCAACGAGATGTTTATAGCTCTGCAATATGTTATATCTACGGAACTTATAGCGCGAATAACTGATAACCAAGATGTACGCCGTTTCAGAGTGGATTTGCAAAGATATCCACATCCATCCTATTTAGAAGATTTAGCAATAGAGGCACTGCAGTTCCTTTTCCCAATGTTCATAATGCTCAGTTTTAGTTATACAACAGTCAATATCGTCCGAGCGGTAACCGTTGAAAAAGAGTTGCAACTCAAGGTTTGTGTTAAACGAACCCAGTTGTCGTTATTTTTATTTCGTTATTAGTGTCGTTTTGTCCTGCCTCAATAAAAATATCTTCTGTTTTCAGGAAACAATGAAAATTATGGGTCTTTCAACATGGTTACATTGGACAGCTTGGTTTTGTAAACAATTTATCTATCTTGTGTTTACGTCCATTTTCATAGTAGTTCTCTTAAAAGTGAGATACATTCAAAATTAGCGGTTTTTATTGTTTTATATTTTAATATGAGTCTACAATTGATTAAATGTTCCAGGTAAACTGGTTCACAAACGAACAAGGTTTTAGCAATTATGCAGTATTTACAAACACATCGTGGACTATTTTGATTTTCTTCATGTTACTGTACTTGGCGTGCTCGATATTCTTTTGCTTTATGATAAGCGGTTTCTTCTCGAAAGGTAAGCAGTGATAACACTTCTAATAATTTATACAATCACCTACTATCTATCGGATTCACTTTAAACATTTCAATTGAGTCTAGTATCTGTATTCATTTAAAATATTATATAAGTTGTAATTATCTCCCTCGTGATTGTTATTGTATGACGTCACTGACGTGATTAGTCAGAGGCACAGAATAGTAGGTAGCATATATTGAATAAGACTCGAAGAACGGGTTGTACAGTAATATTATACGAGAAAGTAAATATTACTTGGGTGTTCCGAGCCTACACATTACCTTGACAGAAGTTATAGAGTCTGAGAATGAGCACTGTTATATATTTAAGATGAGTGTCTTTCTATATAGAAACGGCATTGTCTTCTTATATCTTTGTCGATTTTTGATTTAAATTTCAAGAATACAGAAATATTAAGTGTGGTAAAGCTAATCTTAAGTACTTTATTTTCTTGTACCAGCCTTCCGTGCACGTGTACTGTCCATATTGTAAATGATTCACGTGCGACGCACAATCACACACGACTTCACGTGCACGAAGCCGCTACAGATACGAGACCAATCGTAGTAATTACAAAAAAAAGTATCGAAATATTTATTTAAAATATAATTCTTCATAATGTAGAAATCCCCAGGAAATAATATAAAATAAAAAATACGCATTCTTCATGATCTGCGCTTATGTACAACTAATTTTTTTTTAAAGTTTGCGTCAATGTTTAAAGATAGTTAACTGTTTAACTAAAGACATTAGAATTTTAAGCTACATTGGAGACATTATAATATGATTATAAATGTAACGGCTTAGCTCACGTACGTTTTACGTCATTATAACATACTACTATAAATGCTATACTTCATGAGATAAACACATCGCAATATTTTAATGTACATTAGTCAGTCACATGTTGATTAGTCAGTGCGCTTTCGTTAGATCGAGATGGTAGAAATTTATATCTGTATTGTCAATATTGATGAAACAAACAATATTCATAATCAGAACATAGCTTACCAGTTATGTTTAGACCGACAGATTACTTTTTTGAATCAACACTACGTACGAATTGATAGACAAAATTTTTGCTTCAGGAAGTACTGCAGCTTTATTCGCTGGTGTTATTTGGTTTTTGACATACGCTCCAGCTCTCTTATTGAGCATGGACCTGGATATGTCGCCTGGACTTCAAGCGTTCACATGTTTATTCATTAACTCTGCTATGTCGTACGGCTTCCAGTTACTGCTGGGTAAAGAAGGAACAGGGGGTAAGACATGTCTGTTTCAAGCTCTCATCTTACTCTGTAGTGGCTAAATTCCTTGGTGGTTGTATGTAGATAATTTATTTATTGTATGTATTTTGAACGAATGCGAGAAAAGTGCGAATTACATTTCTATATTTTTTCTCACATATTTATTCAAACTAATTGGTTGATTAAACTAGTTGTTTAATTATAATAATTGAGTAGTGATTGATCTTTCACTGTTTTGAAGTACTCACCTATAATTGTTTGTTACCAGGCTTGCAGTGGGGAGAATTCTTTACAAGAAGCTCGTCGGAGTCTTCCCGTTTTGTTTTTGGTCACGTGGTCCTCATGCTATGCTTTAATTGCATTCTATTTATGTTAGTGGCTCTTTATTTAGAGCAAGTGTCACCTGGACCTTTCGGCACACCTAAACCATGGTACTTTCTGTTTCAAAAGAGCTTTTGGTTTTCTCCTCCTAAAATAGACTGTAAGTTTTTATATCTCTCGTTTTATTCGTATATTACAAAAATAATTAAACGTTATTGCCACTTACAATAAAATATAATTTTAGGTAGCGCAATCACCGATGACCAACTGTCAAATATTATACAAGAAAAAGATCCCACGGACTGCGAAGTTGGAGTGAAAATGATCGTACGTTACTATTAACAAAGTTATATACATACTAATTGTATAAAATTATACCACATGGATGAGGGTGTACTACACTCCTCTGCCTACCCCTGCCGGGATTATAGGCGTGATGTTGCGATGTTACGTATGAGTGGTAGTTTTAAAAATGTTTTTAACTTCTTTTTCAGAACCTCACTAAGGTGTATGGATATAACATTGCGGTTAACAACTTGAACTTAAATATTTATGATAATCAAATTACTGTCTTACTTGGGCACAATGGTGCGGGAAAATCCACTACGATATCTATGTTAACAGGTAATTTATGGAGTTTCATAAAATACGTGCTTAAGTGGCCTTTTGTGGCAAATGTTAGTTGAAGGTAAGTAAATAACCGAGTTTTATTGGATCGATTAGCCATTCATGGCAATGTTTCTATTTCAGGCAACGTGGAAATTACAAGTGGGACCTGTTACGTGGCAGGATATGACATGGCCCAGCAGACGCACAAAGCCCGAGCCCACATCGGTCTCTGCCCTCAACATAACGTTCTCTTCAACGAAATGACTGTTAGAGAACATTTGGAGTTCTTCGCACGTCTCAAAGGCTATAGCGGGAAAGAACTTGACATAGAAATAGAGTCACTGATTACCAATTTGGAAATGGAAGAAAAGGTATGATTAAAGTCTAGACACATCAAAGTAAACAAGTACTGTAAGGTCTAAGCGGGCGTGTGGTTTTTATAAGCAATTTCCATTTTCTTTAGCGCGATTATCTGGCACACGGTTTGTCAGGCGGTCAAAAACGCAGATTGTGTGTTGGAGTAGCATTGAGCGGCGGAGCTCGTGTTGTGCTGCTGGACGAGCCCACCTCAGGCATGGACCCTGCTTCACGGCGCGCTCTATGGAATCTATTGCAGAAACAAAAGAAAGGCAGGTGACAAGGTGTATGTTTTGGGAAGAAACGTATAGTTCATAGCAGTTAGGCCTCAGTATTTACGTACTATGCCATATTTCTTAATAATCCGTTTTTCCGCCAGGAGCGTGGGACAATAATAACCGTAACAGTATAATTAGGTTTCTTAGGTTTCCGATACAGTGAACATGATAATATTTGAAAAAATGGTGTTATTGAAATGGTTGTAAATTACCATTACTATTATTAATTTCAATAATCACGTTATAATTCTGTATGTCTACGAATAATTATCATCGATTTACTAATTCCTTACTGCAGGCGTGATTATTTAGATTCCGTCAAATGCTCATTTACTTGGTTGCATTTCATTAAAACAATATATTTATTTATTTTTATAACTCTTTTAGGCCGGACGATGATATTGACAACTCATTTTATGGATGAGGCGGATTTCCTCGGCGACCGCGTCGCTATTATGTCCAACGGGCGCCTTCAGTGCGTGGGTTCTCCTTACTTCTTAAAGAGACATTACGGAGTTGGCTACACTCTCGTTGTGGTGAAAGATGAAGGTTTCAGTTACGACTGTTGCACTGCACTCATTAACAAACATATACCGGAGTTAACTGTAAAAGAGGATAGAGGTAAGAACTCTTTGTTCTTCTTAGTTCGTAGCCTTATTATAAATACCATTAAATTCGAGAGATAAGTATGTAGGTACCTGCGTTTTCATAATATTCTTAATCTCAACAGGTTCGGAAGTGACATACAACTTGTTGAATGACCACTCTCATAGATTCGAAGGGATGCTGAAAGATTTAGAAAGGAACATCGATATGATAAGATTTAAAAATTATGGTTTGATCGCCACGACTCTTGAAGATGTTTTTATGACGTAAGTAACGAAATTATCAATTTAAATTTATCGACGGATAGATTAATTTTTTTAGAAGTAAGTTGTTTTTTTCGATTATGCGCGTGTGTCCAAAGTTAATGATAAGGGTTGTCTGATAATTTAATTAAATATTGTACCTATATATCTATATGTATATAAGTAATGTGTTCATAGTTTTCGTTTCTGTATCTAATATAAAATTGTATCATTACTCATCATGTCATATCTCGCGCATCGTCACTTATAGATAGATACTTTCGTTTGAATGATGTATATACGAGTAAGTAATGTGTTTATAGTTTTCGTTTCTGTATCTAATATAAAATTGTATCATTACTCATCATGTCATATCTCGCGTATCGTCACTTATAGATAGATACTTTTGTTTGAATGATGAATCATATTTTTACTTTGCTTCGAGTTATGTCAAGGTCGCCTTTAAAGACAGACAAGTAACCTTTACATTTTGTATAATTCTTACCTTGGCGTGAAAATGCGTTTTGTAATTCAATCTTTTCATGGACAGTAGGTACACGTGCGACCCGTATAATAAAGTAGGTATTTAATGCTGATTGTCTCTGGATTAAAAACAAATGTCGATTCTGAAATCAAACTACATTTATTTTTAACTACCAGTTAAAAATAAATAAGAATAATACGATAAGCAGTGATAGCCTAGTGGTTAGGAATTCAGCCCCTCACTCCGGGGGTGCCAGGGTTAAATCCATTTGGCGCACCTCTTTACAAAAGTGCATTTTAAAATTTAAATATCACTTGATAACGGTGAAGGAAAACATCGTGAGGAAACCTACAC
>DWMG01001532.1:0-15003 GCA_018244855.1 Elbella merops
AGAACATAACGTACGACCGGCGCCAATATGCAACTCGACTAATGATATGATGATAATTTTCAAGGTATACACCTGTAATTTAGACCCTATTCCAAAGTAATAGAATCTAATTTATGTTCAGCAATGAATAATGTTTCTCATCGTAATTAATATAGTAATTATAATGTTCTTGGGCCATTTTTATAAATTTGTTGTAATTTGTAGCTACAAGATGCTAGAATTACAAAACTGAATTCCAGTCTTTATATATTTCACAATTTAATTGTAGTTTTTAACGTTATACGGTATATGAATACATGAAAATAGTAAAAAAATATATATAACTTGTGACTAGCGATAAAACAATAGTTTTTAAATATACCTATACATACCAATCTATCATGCGATAAATAATTTTCAATTCCAACTGTACTGGAAGAAATTTCCTAGGGACATAAGTTATATCACTGTACGCCTAACTCTTATTATTTGCTAATCCATGTATTTTATTGTGTAGGTTCATAAACTATAAATACATAGAAAATTAATTGGATGTAATTTAATTGCAATACTTTGTAGAGTTGATATGTGTGCGAATAAACGATTTATAAAACATTTTATAATTTATGAATCATAATGTTCGAGAATATGAATCGTCATAAATATTAATTATAATTTATGTAGTAGTAATTATTATTTATATAATAATTATGCATATTATACATATTTATAAGGTGAGTTTGCCTCCCACTTGGATTTTCTTTGTAAGATTTTATCCGTTTTATTTATGACGTCCACTACAATTTCTCACCGTCAACAAGAATGGATTGGTAAAGAATGTCAGTAGACATTAAATATCGTCAATTGTAAAAGAAAAAAATTATGAAGAAAAAAATATACTAGATAAATATACCGCCTCGTTTTGATATCATGGTTTTTGCAAAAATTGAAAAATATTAACGCTCATCGACAAAAACTCTACATTCGACTAATTATATGAACACAGTATTTTAGTGGTCATCATCATCATCATCATCATGAGCCTACTTCCGTCTACTGCTGGACATAGCCCTCTCCAATGGCAAGCTACTGAGCTCGATCTTCAGCTCTTCGCATCCAACTACTGCTAGCCACTTTGCGTATATCGTCACTCTCATTATGTTCTATGCGTGTTCATTATGTAAGATTTAAAGTCGAATCTCAGTTTGAAATATTCCAGAAGAGTGAAAAAAAGTTTCCCAAATTTACATCGAATATTTTATCCTACCTAAGCACTTACGTCATCGCATGCTAAATTTATTAAAATAAACCAGCAAGTATGTTTAAAATGATATATTGAGCATTTATCGAAGCGTCTTTGTAATTATGTTAATCAATCTATTGTAGGCGGACTCATGCCCCATCGATGTGCATATAACTCTCAACACGCGGACCCGACGTAGCGTCATTACGTCAACTTTCATTAATTATACATTTTATCCTTGAATATATTAATATGTTACCGTGAAATTTATTACTCATATAATAATTATTATTGTTACTTATTTTAGGTACGCTTTAGTAATTACTTAAATGCTCAATTAAGAGCTGTTCGTTTGTTTTAATACGTAACGATCGTTTAAAATAAATATTTAAAGTGTAATATAATATGATATTAAAATATGTTCTTCGTCATGTGAAAGGTTCTAAAACAGCGAAAGGTAGTTATATACGCAAAATGTTAATAGACGAATTCAAATAAAAGCGAAATCCTTCAGCTCGGTAATTACTATGGTCAATGTTTGAGTTGTCTAAACGCTTAAAAAACATTTAAATAAGATTGTTTATAGTATTACAATTCCAAATGAAATTATTTAATCTTACTTAATCTTAAAAGCGTCAACGATTACATATTGTTATAGCAACACATATATATGGTCATCATAAACGGCTAATCATTTCTGATATCTGTGACATAAATGTATAGCAACACGAAAAGTCGTTTATCGGCTGACAAGAAAAAAGGCGAGAACACACAGTAAAAGTAAATGATTAAATTATGTACCGAAGAATCGGGTATAAATCTCCATCGTGACCTCGCTCAGACCAGCGAGAGGTTATGATAAAGAACCTCTGATAGGTCAGAAACTAAAAAAACTATTCTAAAAAACCTACTTAACTGAAGCCTGGGAATAATTTAATCATGTATACGTAACGAAACGTGTAATAGTAAGAAATAAAAGTTAAAAGCCCTATTAAAAGACGCATTGGTAAATGTTCCCTAATGTAGTTTTTCATTCCTCGAGTACCAGGCTGTCAGCTAACTAATAATCAGTTAGTGCACATGTCATAAGTCAGGCTAATTGTAAAAGATAAAACGGATAAAATCATATACAGCCTTTTACATACAGAACTGGTTTCGCCGCTCACGTGTGCACATATCATTTTAATTTATTTAGACCCTTTCGCAAGGAGCGCAGTGAGTGTAGCTTATTTAAAAACTGATAAAAAGATAACAGTTATAAATAATTCTCAGCACAGGCTGTATTATCATTCTATTTGACATTTGTTATCGAAACAACTAGAAAAGGAGCTTAACATTACACGTGTGTAGCTATTAAAATTATACTTCGATACACTTTATTGAAGTAATCATTCTTACTTATTTTATTTCTCCTGATCGTTATGTGTGGCTTGTGAAAAATGACAATTCGCACTACATTTCGATACTAAGTGGAAACCCGTGTCCGAAACTGGAACAATGAAAGGGTTGATGATACTGATGATGATACTAATGACTAAGTATTTATTTGGAATTGTACGCTGAGTCAACGGTCTCGCTGAGATAAATCCTTGATGTACAATACAAAGTAAATTTATATCTCCAATTTTAATTCAGCTTCACAAAGTTTGACGTCAAAACTAGAATCTTTTAATGTCTCATTGATCAAGTGGTTTGCAAGCGCGCATGCTGGTCGGGAGGTCCTGGAATGGATTTCCGGGTTGGGTGCTATTAGATTCTTCTAACTTAGATTTTCTATTAGAAATGTCTAGTTGCGCTAGGCTCACTATATAGTTCATAGTGAGACGTACGTAACTGGTGAAACGTGGGAGTTTACCTACTACACTCTTCTACGTACCCCTTCGTGGATTACAATCGTTCTGTTACGTTATAAATTTTAAATATACTATTGATTTAAGAAACCAATAGAATAACAACAACGTTGTCATTATACATTAAAAAAGGAAAATAAAAAAAATGTTATATAATTTTAAGAAAATAAATTTCACATTGCAACACTAAATTCATTGTTTGATTAACACAATAATAAAATTAATTACATCGGATAAATTCCAAATCATATTAATCATTTACGGTGGATCGTAATTATTTAATAAAAATTCAAGATCTTGTGTTACCGTCACGTAATAGATTCGTGACAAATGCTAGTTTGTCATGTTGTCAAACAAACGTTCGGTGATACAACGCTCATAACAGGTGTCAATAGTTGTCTTATAATATATTTCTTTATGTCATTCGTTGTTTTGTTTTATTTTATTGTATTGTTTAATACTTTTTCAGTATGTCTATCTTTGTAAAAAAGGTACAGGAAATATTACATATGTAAATATTTGTTATATATTGTATATTTGTTATTTATTACGAGTAGCAGTTTTGTCCATCTGGGTAGTCAGTTTAAGAGTCGTATTGGTTTGCTCTATAGATGTTCTCATATTCGACTCCTGTCTTAGCCGGTGTTTTTAAAGATCAATATTCTAATTATATTTAATTTGCGATATTTTACGTAGCGGTATGCTTTTATGACTCAGGGCGTGCCATCATCATGATGACCATCTTTTCAGACCAAACGACCATCACCGGACACAGCCTTCCGTTAAAAATCGCCACTTCTTAGAACCTGTTTACCTGAATTCGAATCTGAGAGTTCTATTTATGATGAAATGTTAAAGCAAGAATTGAATAAAACAATTCTGATCAATAAATACACGTTATAATAAATCATATAATATTATTAAGATATTAATCATCACCTACCTGAGGTGGTTCTATCGACAAAAACAAGATAAGGGTAACCAGAACTGTCAAAAGATCTGATCTATAAACAACTGTTTATAAGCTGTTAAGTATGATAAGGGACTGATGAGGGTTTGTTAAGGAGGCAAAAGTAATTTTCCTAAAATAGTTTCACAGTAATTATTAAATAGGTAGCATTCGATATAAACACTTAAACTGTCAATTTATTTAATTTACTGAATAATTAATACCAAAACGCCATCTATATTAAATTTTAAAACACCGAATTACAGATCACCGACACCGTCAAGGGTTTTATTGTTCTAGAGAATTCTAATCCTTTTAAGAGTAGGTATAAGAAAAGCCAAAAAACAGAAATGAACGGAAGAAATAATAAACAATGATAAGCAATTGAAAAATAAACACGAATAATTTAACTTTTGTCTAAAAATGTTGTGTTTTAATTTAAATATATCTTTATTTTCTTCGAATTGCCGTACCATCGCTTCTGACAATACTTTAGTATGTAGTACAAGAGACTGTACTTCTTTGTCTATGGCGTTTTAAACTAAACACTATTGAATAATGGAATTTGTAATATAAATACTCATGATGTATTATTTCAAACATATCATCCCTTCAATATGCAGCCAACCAATTGAGAACTCATTTAATGAATTACATTTTCTATACGTAGGTAACAAACATTTTTTGCAATCTTACACGCAACATCCGTAGCAAAACCATAAATCTCCACCACTGAGTTACATTTACTCATGTCCGAAGACGTCCCCCTGTCATGTGAATGGATGATCTAATGAGGGTCCGTGAGTTAGGAACGGGAAATGTCAAGTGGACAGGCGCGTATTACTTTGAGTATTGATTTGATTTTCCAGTTCACGTATCGTCTTCCTATTTCTTGTACACTGACAGAACTTGGGCAAGTGTTCGATTACAAATAAATGAAAAAGTGAACTGAATTGATAAATTTTTAATTAAAGTGAGTACGGTTAAATTCCCTTTCGTTTAATAATAAAATCAGAATAATTGACTATTATGCAATACAGTTGACACGAGACCTCATCTTAAACGCAGTCAAACGCAGAAAGATTTGGCAAATAATAGGGGCACAATACATGTTTAAGTGGACATCACGAAACAATCAACTTATAAAAGATGAAGGCCCAAAAAGGTCCAGTTTAACGAAGTAACAAGAGTACAAAACGTCCTTACATAGTCGGTACTTGTCCGCACAATAACCCCATACTTTCGCGGTAGTAGTGTGCCCACGCGATGCAGTGGGCGGGACAAGTCCGACGACAGTCGTAAATCGCAATAAACGCTACATTAAAACATCACCTATCCGGTCCACAGCGATAAATATGTCTATTTTGCAATGCTCATGCATATTATGATTTTTGCCTTGCAAATACACTACCAGTAATCATGTATTATGCCAATAGGGAGCCCTGCATGAATAAGACGTGCCTCTTTACATCGGCAAACTTGTATTGAGACGCGCTCTGTTTGTAAAGTAAGCTTTTTATCCGCTAATCTATTTCTTGTCTGCTGCTGAATATTCCTTTAAAGGCGTTCGATTTGGAGTTGTTCCGCACTTGCATATAAAATGCTTCTTTGAAGTACCACGCGACAAGAAATTACATACATATTTCTAATTTATACAAACGATATTAAAAGCACTGCCGCCAATCGATTATACGTAGAGCGGAAAAAGGCACTGGGACACTAATATAAATTTAGTAGAATGCAATACGTAAAAGGAAACATGTAAGATTGTAAGTGAATACACTAGAACATAATTGTTGAGCTCTAAAATTGAGCCCTGCAGAACTCCTCTGGCAAACCAGTCAGTGCTACGTATGTACGTCCGAAGCTATCATTTGCGAGCGTATCTCGCTAGATCTCGGAAAAATCGTCCATCGGCGTTCGGACACACTCGACAATACAAACCTGTTCCACATACCGTTACGTGGAAGTAATTTCTTAAACGCACAGTCGCCGGTCACGCTCGACGTATCGAAAGACACTCAATCGTACGCCCATTAACATACTGACGGCGCACGCTAGCCCTTGCGATGAAAGATACTGTGCGATACATTTGAAAACAAACGCATTTAAATCCTCGCAAGTCATTTTAAACCTCGCGAACGTTCCTTACTTAAGTTCAGCCAATTGAATATCGCAATAGATTCATATTTTATTCCGTCGTTGTAAATTTATATAACTGTTTCCATCCCTACAACAATATTGTAGTTACAGTAAATAGCCTTTCATCTTTTAATTTCTCGATTCTATCCTATTTTGACTTTATTTTATTATGTTATACGTTCCATATCGTGTAGGCTGCACATTTCGTTCTGCGATAAAAATAATTATGCTAATAATCACTACAATTACTTTATAGATAATATTTATCTCGATTAAAAATCGTTTAATTAGGGCGTATAATCATCAGTCGACTACCACATTTTGATATTATCTCAAATCTTTCAACAACGCATCGCTTAATCACTTGGCTATAAAGAAAAAAAATTCAAAGCTATCGATATTTCTGAAGTCACAGGAACTGCGCCGGCAGAAGCGTGATTGTTAGAGCGTAATAGCGGAAAATTAATAAAGCCTGCCTTCATTTTAAATTGCATACCCTCGTTCGGAATCCATGATGCACTTCGGGGTCAATTCTGGATGAGTTATGCTCTTCGTGCCCTCAGGAATAGGGCGGTTACATGAAATTACTGTCGAATACCTGATACATGTTCAGTATACGATTATAAACTAGTAACGGCTCAGATTTAACATTCTATAATTTCACTTTTGTCTATCCCTTGCTAGGCAAAATTTGATAAAAATATTCGAAACGAATTGGGAGCGGTAATTATCATACCCGTATGTACACGTTTAAATTGTGTAGCCTTTATAAATATTTATCCGTTTCAAAGTCTTACTTCGAGTAATGTAAGGTCGATAATTTTGGATTAACAAATTCAATTTACTTACTTTAGCTGTCATATGAAACAACAACTCATTGTACTTGAAGGCATATAAACCAATATTTAACATTGTCTTATTCATTGAGTTTGAATTCCAGATTGTATTGTTATTTTATTAAATGGGCTATTTAACAATTGTGTGTTTATAATATATATTTATGTTTTTATTTGATAACTAATATATTATGTATGTATATTGTTTTCGGTTCGGATGGTGTCATCGTCTCCAGGTGGCCACTTGGTACAGGGTACGTGATCAACGAAGGCCTGTATACTTGATGTATTGCATGAATCAAGCCGTGATTCAGAACGGATGATAAGCCCAAATATGTGTGTTGTACATAGCATGATAATACTAATCACTGCATGACGTAACATCTCACAGCCACCGCGACGACTTGTTGGCTGTCTTCCATGACTGTATGTCTGTCCCTGTCCAATTCCATATCTCCGACACCCTATGTCCAATTATATATGAAAGTACGTATATATCACATTCAAATTTTGGATCGTGACAATGCTGTGTAATCAATACATACTTAATGCAATCCTCATGTCTTGTTGTTTCTTTATCTAGCTTGTGGTAAACGCTTTTTATGGAGTATGTTATGTGCAGCCTCCTCGGTTTCTAATGTAAGTATGAAATGTAATATGTAATAGAACAATAGACTGTCGTCATTACTATAATGTATGTCAATTGGCTTCAATAAAAAATATTTGGAAATTTCAACAATTCTTCTGCAGTTCACAAAAATTTTTCATTGACTTTGCCATTTCAATCTGATAATACTAAATCATAGGTCAAATAGAACGATTTAAAAAAAAATGCCTGGCTGATAAGTAAATTCGATATATTTTTTAACTGAATACCGTAAAATCCTTACCACTTTAGTATCTCTAATAATTACACGGTAAAGAAATTTCATCAACGATCAGTCTATTCTATTGTTAATCGTGACTTATGTGTCATAACAATGTGTAAGCTGTGTCAAATACAGCTCCCAATTATAATTAATGAATAACACTTTTGTGACCAATTATCGAGCATTAAGAATGCGAATGAGCACAAGTATTTGATTATTACGATAAGAGTAATCAAAATCCTCATTGCAATTTTAATTAATATTGTTTAAATGCAACTGTACTGTTATGCTATCAACGTAATTATACTTTTATCTTTATTTTAGGATTCTCTGAATTTCTCGGGTGATTACATTTCATAGCCATAGCTGTAAATTTAATGTTACTTTCCAGGCTATAAATTATTACGGGGTTGGGTTAAATTTACGTTAATTGTTTAATACTTTGCACTGTACCCGATATAACATAAAGCGAAATGACTTAAATAATTTCAAGATTCAACGAGATCAACATATCAACGGTTTCTCATGCTCAGTTAAACATCATGTGGAGTTGGTAAGAAATCTTTTCTCCATTAACCAAAGTCACTTCAGCGAGATGCAAAATTGTGCTTGTCTCTTATGTGACAATGGCTTAACGCCTGGCATCATGTCCTACTTACTGAAATAGACGATGTGTATACCTTTTACATATACGACTACGCAGAAAGAACTTTTTCATTCTTCTCTAGTACAGTTCTTTCGCTTTTGATATTTGTGTTGTTGTTAACTATATTTTCCGAATACCATTTTTACCAAATATTTTCCGAACAACCTTACCACACATTTCATTCTCCTTGGTTATTATGAAGATCGCATTATATTTATAAAGTTCTTAGTTATTAAAAAACGCCTGAGCTTTCGTTTTAATGAATTAAAAAAATATCTATTTAAAATCTTAGAAGCGGCCTTTACGTATTTCTGACATATTTTTGATCTCTTCAGTCGCTATAAGCTCCCAGTTTTAATGTAAAGGCGTCTCAACAAAAATTCTCTGCAGTCAGACGAAAGTTATACAAGGTCTTAATAACTTAAACTTAAAGCATTTCATACCACATTTTAATATTCGAATTGAACACTTTTTTACTGCAACGTTAATATAAAAATACTTGTTTCTGCATACAGTTCATGCATATAATTTGTCTGCTCTCGCAAAATGCCGGCTACAAGGCCGGCAACATGAATGGACTTGTTTTAAGACAGATAGTATAATTGAACGTCATTAATATGCTCCAAGATTGTGTTCGATATATTGATGTAAGCTATACCATTATTGGACCAGGTGTTAAGCTGTCTGTGATCGATAGTATACAACGAATCGAATACGTATCGTATATACGTACGAATCGTATACAACGAATCGAAGTTATACAACAACATGTTTTGACCGCCAGTATCGATCGTTTGAATGCTAAAGAAATGAGTAGCATACATAATTAATTAAATGTAGTGAAGCGAAGGGACACGTGCAAACATTTTAGTATTCGACAAACCCAACACCGTTAACATAGCACTTTATGTCAGCTGGCGTAATCGTCTCGAAAATGTTTTAAAAGTTAAATTGGATCCATTGTGGTGGTCGTATATATAAAGCAATTGAAAACGAAATTGTCATTACAAAAGGCAGCTGAGTCCGATCGAATTATGGATATTGGACCAACTACCGGCGAGACTGATGATATGCTTGAACTTTGATTAATTGAATTCGGGCACAAATTCAATCCTATCAGTAATTTAGGTGAGCGCGTATTCAAATAGTGATTACAGATAATTTACAATGACACCGTGGTTTTTGCGTAAACAAATTAGATTTATGAAATTGTTTCAGGTGAAATATATCGCAGTTCGTCGATCAAGCAGTGAATTAATTTAATGCTAACTTTTAGTACTATACCAAATGTATTTAATATTTTATACATAATTTACACACGTTGTTAAAATAATCAACTCAAAATCGAATTAATGAGCAGTATTGCTGTTCGAAAATTACAACCCGACAAACGAGAAATATCAGACATTGTGAACTTGCATTATTACAACTGTTGCTTAATTTTATCGATTGCCTTGTGAAAGTCCATGTCGCCTTTATATGAAAATGTCACATGATATTTGATTCGTTATATTTATTTTATTATATCGCTGTTAAATTCGTTTGACGCCATTTACTATTTCAACAAATACTCAAGATTTAGACATTAGTAATAACGTTCGATTATCAGTCAGTTTCCTTTGGACCACAAAACTCATTACAGCAGACTTCAATTGCACGCCCGTTTACCCTCGTTTCTACGTAAATTTTGTCTGAAACGAGTCCAAGCCGCCTTTATATGGAAATGTCAAATGATGTAAGCCCAGTATAAATATTTCGCTTAACATCTCAAGGGGCCGTAATCATGACCCTCGTTTTATTTGCGCCGATTGATTCGTTCGGCAAACTTCGCGATCGTGACTCGATTCTAGGAACTTTTATGGTGGATTATTAAATTTAGCTTTTTGGACAGGAATGAGAATGTTTAGTTTGGAATTCGGCTGGCAATATTATATTTAGTGTGAAGAGGCAAACAACACTATAAAAAGTGGAACCTGATGAACACATATTTAATTTTACATCGATGCTACAAGAAGGACAAAGCTTGTTCAAGATACTCGTATTTAAGAAAGACGCTCAAATCTCGCTACATACTTAGGATTATTTTCATGTTACGCTTATTTTAACTCTTTGCTTTCTGTTTCTATGTATTTTTTTACTGTAATAAAACGTTTGGTTTTATGGTTCTGTTTGTTTGTAGTTCGCGATGTTAATGTAAAAAACTAGGTCGGCTTTGTTTTCTATTTGTTCCCACCTCTAAAATTTTGTACAATCGTGACATTATATAATTACATACTAATATAGAAAGCATATATCATGGAAATGGACTTTGATAAAATGCACTTGTTGCTAATAATACAGGGATTTAATGATGATAATGACACTTGATGATGTTTGATGGTTGATGATGTTTTATTCATATATAACGTATGTATTGGGCATTGAACTATTACAAATGAAAGATTTAATGTTGATTATAGTTAATACTTACTATACTTGTATATGTGTGCAGCTTGATGCGGCATAATAAAAATGGCATTATATTTTATTTAATAACATAGATCACAATCGTTATTGATCATAATCAAAATTACTTTTAATATAACGAAATGGATTAACAACAATATTGAGCACAATCAAAATTATAGTTTATCTCATAAAACAGATCACAATGATCGTTAATTTATATCGAATCGTGATCTGTGCAAACAAAACGAAGACAACAAAGAGAAACCAATTAACTCTAGAACTTTCTATAATCATATAGCAGTTTAGCCTTACAGACGCAGCCAATGCATAATGATTTAGCATCGCAAAGGACTCTAACAATTAACTTATGAATAAACCAAGGATGTTTACATACAAAACATTTAATGAAACGACAAGCAATAACGCGCAGTGTACTCATAATGATAGTTTAAAGTTGTATATTAAATTCAATTTACTAATTTCACGGAAGTGTTCATTTAAATGACGTATTAAATCGATACCTGTGGCTTTAGTTTGCTCTACACTGCAGAATGCATTGTATTTTCCAAAAGAATTTTATAACGCTATACACTATACTGAATCAATTTTGTCAAGTTAATAATGGTTTCACCGTCTCATATTAATTAGAGGCAGGCGGGCAGGTATAGGTACTAACGCAGTAGACGTGCGTGGGAGGAATAAGTTGAATGTTATTATAATATTAGGCACACGGCTACCCAACCAAGGCCTTCTTATTCATTCGTAATTATATCCAAATTCGGAGAAGAAAATAAATTCCTATTTATAGAACGATGTTCACTTTTCAGAGCAGATTTTATATTTGACTGGTTGATTTGTTCTATGATTAACAGCCCTGGATTCTGCGCTAGGAGTTTTGGTTTTAACTCCCGCCTAGAGCAACCATTTGTGTGATGAGAATGAGCGTTCTGTGTGTAATTGATCTATACATGTGTGTGTTTAGAAATGTACATACATTTCTGTTTGTCAGCTGTCTGTCTATTTCATTAGCAGCGCTGCCAAATTTTTTATTGTTATTTTAAATATAGCTGTAACTTGTCTGAATTCCCTTCATTTCGCCCCAATAGATAGTCATTAAATATAAAACAACTATCTCATTAATCACCAAATCATACGTGTCCAAACGGTTTCCTCTACCCACTGTTCGGATCTAACTTTTTAATCAATCAATCAGACATATTGGCTTTCAGTATTGATTGATCAGTACGCTCCAGTATTTGTGTCAATAGATGGCTCGAGCAGATACGGGTGAACGGACGAATTGTCTGCCGTGAAAGTTTTTCCAGTGACTTTATGACCCCTATAATTATTGTTTCAAACTTATCAGATCTCATCCTGGAAATTTAATTTTTCGTTTCGTCCGAAATTTGATGAACACTCTTGAAAAGTAAACTGTACCGGTCACTCATTGAAAAACTGACATTATTCATTAAAAATTCAATAGGCTCACCACCTATTTTAATGGGACGTAAACGGAACTGGTAAAACATGAAAATGTACTACTACACTCCACTACCTACCCCTTCGGAGATTGCAGGCGTAATAGTACATTAAAAAAGATCACTGGAAATGAAAAGCGAAGACGATTATAAAAACTAGATTGCTATTGAAAAGTAAGTAAAATCGGGTTGGAGGGATTTGACCGGCGAATGAATCTTATAATCACGTTTGTGGACAGCCAAGGACGAGGATGCTATTAAATTCCGAAGCTTCCTGAAAAGTAGCCACATATTATGAGTTTAATTGTTAGGTACCATTCTGTGATGATTTCATAACTTTATTGTAAAGAATTACAATCGAGTAATGAAAAGTCTTCAACGAAAATCATCAAAGAAAACTCGACTTCCGAAAAGTAATTTTGTCGGAACCCAAAGATTTCCAGTAAAACGAGCAAGGTGGACGTTGGAATCGAAATTTTCTGTTTATGCCGTCCCCGACCGAAATTAATCTTCACAAGAAAAAACTTTGAACCCTCCCCCAACCCTGGTTTTCAGTACACCACCACTCATTTATTTCGCTGCGGCAATTAACTGTCCTTATTATAAACTAATCGGATTACTTTGGCCGCCTGTGCTTTGAATCCATTAAATGTTTTAACAACAACGGAAGGTCTGTTGAAGAAACACTTTTAATGGAGACGAATAAAATTATTTCATTTTCGTTCATTATGAATTTGTATGAAGCTCCTGATTAGTTTATTTATTCTCAATATGAGGTGATATGTCTTTTTTTCTGTATTTTTTTTTTCTTTTTAATATACTTATAGGAACATTTTGCTAGGTTGCAGGGTGAAGCCAATTAGTATGACTAGTTGTCAAAGTACACCGGACGTACCGACCGACACATACATGAGTCGCTCGGACAGGTTCTATTCAGGCACCTATAAATGTTTTAATGGATGCCAGTGTTTTTATGTTGCTAACTACTCTGACACGTAAATTTACTTTCAGACTCTAAATTTTGACCTTTCAAGTCTCCTGCTTGGATAGAAATCAAATCGGAAACTATCCAGGTAATATACTGTTCACTCTACGAGGATATTTTTAAAATTTTACTTATTTATCATCATCATTGTTACCAACCCTTTTATCATTCCACTGTTGGACACGGCTTTTCTCTCAGGAAGAGAAGAATTAAGGCCTTAGTCTGCTACGCTGGCCAAGTGTAGTCTAGCAGTTTAACTTTTATGTATTACCGCAAGTCAGTTTTCCTTTATTTGAGATTAAATATTAAGTAAATGGTAAAAAATATGATTACTTACAATGAATAATTATTGTTGAAATATTCGAGTATTAGAACGAAATGTTTAAAGACCAATGAGTATTATTGAGTTACTTATTGTCACGAACAACAAGATATGTGTCATTAGACAATCAAAATTCTGTACTACACACATTTAATACCTCCGTTTTTAAAATCTTATGCCCTGTAAACATACATAGGTGTACACTCATATTGTTAAATATTCTCTTAATAGTTGTTGGTGTTATATTGCTTAGTTTAATTTACGGGGCCTGAATGCCATGACATATAGTTCTGAGTTCACGAAGCTCAAAGAAATAAGTAGCCAGTCGTTTGTAACCCTGATTACTCCAAGGGCTAAAGTTCGGTTCTCATCCGGGACCAATGTTTATACGAGGAGCACATGTGTATGGGGTATATATATGTACAGTTATAGGTACACATACATATGCGGTTTATCAGTTGTTTTTTAATCATAGGACAAGCTCTGTCTAGTTTATAATTAGACGGCCGTATGTGAGTTGGTTCAAGATATTATTATTATTATGCATTTATTTGCGAAACGACATTTATGCCACTAGTAATCTTGACCACACTCAATCGCTCGCGCGCCCACTCTTTTGACACCAATGTACCTTTTGCAACCAGTTCCACCGGAGATGACCTCATCAGATGTGATGCAACTCCACCACCTGGCATCTCGCGTTCGATCTCCATATTATCCATACCACGCTCAGTCTCCATGTTTCTATATATTTAATACTTATATAATCAAAAGCTAGCCGTCACAATCTTTCGTTGAAATTAATGACTAATCTTGGAAGTAGAATTTTTATTGTTACTTAAAATTTATTACGAGAAAGGTCAAATTTTATGCGTTTTTAACGATTGCTATGTAAATGAATAAGAGAAAAATTTGCATCGATTTGTGACTTTGTCGCTTGGTTTTAAGATATAAGGATATTAGAAAGACTCTGTGACACATTGTATTGAGTCATCATATAAAAATGTTGAGATGTTTTGTGGACATCCAGCTTACAATTTATATTGTTAATAAATTCTTTTTTTTTCACGAATAATATACAATTACTTATCTACCTTTATAGACTTGACTGCCTCGTTGGTCGAGCGGTTGCAAGCGCGACTGTCGATCGGAAGGTTCTGGTTCAAATCCCGGGTCAGATACTATTGGATTTTTCTTATTTAGAATTTCTAGTAGTGACTCGGAGTCTGGATGTGTGCCCGGTGTACGGCAATAGG
>DWMG01001533.1:0-15000 GCA_018244855.1 Elbella merops
CGATACAATTCGGACAGACAGATGTTGCGTCCTTCTACGCGTAGTACCAGACTGTCTTTGAAGTATCCATTGAAAGGTAAGTTATGGAAACTTAAGATGTTCTGTCACCAATAATTATAATGTTGTATGTATTTCTCAACTGACGAGAGTAGCGAACCAGCAAATATCAGTGTCGTATGACTGCTACGGCTGCACATGTCTGTGACCGGCCTCAGATACGAGTACAACTGTAGCAACAGGGCTATTGGCGTTAATTGCTTTAAGCAGCACCGCTTGTTAATAAGATAATTTGATATTAGTGCTATTTTTGGCTTCTATTCGAGTTTTTACGCAAATTGTATCGTGCTACATAACCTGTATGAGACAGGCGGTACTAATTATTTAACGTTAACTCATGTACTTAAACAGCGATAATTCTGTATCTGCACATCATACAAGGGCTAAGGTTTCTGTATAATTAATCATGCTGCAACTGGTGTAAAGCTAACTCATATAATTTATTACATGTACATTTAATAAGGATTATACTCAACTTCCCATGATTGTGATCTAACTATGTTTTTATACTGGGCAAACAAACCACATTATCGTATTAAACACGTGTGATTTAACATTTGTTTGGCTTTTTTATTGTCATGTACGAGTATAGTGTCAGTTACGAAACTGGTATTGGGGAGGGTAGCGATATTCGGCATTGGGGCCTCTTTGGCTAATCCTCAAGAGACCTGCTTTGATGATATGTGCGTTAATATGTATAGGTAATAGTACGTAAATAATAGTAAGTTGCTTAATAATGAATTTCAGTATTATCTTGCCCATCAAATAATGGAAGAAATGAAAAGAAATAGAAAGATGTCAGTGGGGTTCGCAGACAGACGGAGTAGATTATGGAAAAATAAGGGTTAAAAAGTACTGTAGATGTGATAGAACACCGTGCACACCACAGCCCTTTGCATTTCCGTGCACTACAGCTACTCGTACCGCGGCGACAACATCCAGTCACGTATATAAGTTGATACTGTACACTTTGTACACACGTTCACTACTACTCATCACTTGAATCTATCTCTTGTTATAAGCATTATCGTTCGTCGATGGCACGGTACGAGCGGGGTCAGGCACTGGCGGCAGTTTGGTCGCTGATTTATTATTATTACGATAAAATCTTTATGAGAATAATTTCGCCGGTTACGTCGCACGAAGCGCCAACCGATTTACACCAAGGTGTGGGTGCGGCAGGTGTCGCTGTGCCACCTTGGGCTGGTGGGTGCGATGTTGTCCTTGATATAAACATCGTTGGAGATGTCCGTCCGCCGCTCCAAACGCATGTTTATAAAACCAAATTGACAATTTTGTAAGTGGCTTTCTTTTGAAATTGCGCTGAATTCCGTATAATATTCGCGTCGGGAAAAATTGTAATAAGGCCGGTCCGAAAAATGTTTTTTAATTATATATTAACATTTATTAACATTGGGAACATAATTTAAAAATATTGCGTAATTTCAATGTTTTCCTAAATCATTTATAAATATACTTACCTAAATTACAATCAAAGGTGCATTTGGATGAAAAAAGCTAATAATTGTTCCCTAATCAAGGGTTGTATGAAATGGAAGGAAATCACACAATCACTCTCGGATTCTTGTAATCAGAATGAAGTTGTCTTGGGCCGGTATACAATTTTCTTATTACGCTCGACGAAGCATTACCCGCCCTTTTCGCCGGCATAAGAAAATAACTATTCTAACATTTCAATAAAAATATTTTGTGTTGTAGTGTGTTTATCTCAAAAGAAACATATCGGAAACCCGTCTGAAAGAATGAATTCCGACATATTTGATTCATCACTATCATCATCATCAATACTTTTATCATTCCACTGCTGACATTTCGAGAATATTCTCGATGGTTCGAATGCGAGCGGTTTAGGCTTTAATAGGCTGTCGCGCTGGAATAATGCGGGATCATATTTGTGTCATGGTATCCATATTAACTTTACACCTAAATCTTTCTCAGGAATCAAGTTAACTATGTGAGAATAATTTATGTACGTAATGAGTTTTAAATTTACAAAAAATAAGCACACAGACGCGGCTAAGTAACCGTTCAATACTATTTGAATGTGAACATGAACTTTAGAAATCTAAACATATCAGGATTTTTAGCGAAAAATACATTTTAAAACACAGTGCTCGCTATTTGCCAATTTTGTTAGTAATTATAAATAAAGCGAATTTAAAATATTACAGAGAAAGTTAGGTAATTCAGTTATAATGAGTGACTAAAACAGCGCCCCAACTTTGACTAGACGTGACGGGTCATAGTAACTGACAGTCGAAATGTGTTTTGAACGGTGCCAGAAGTAACAAATGAATATGCTTAAAAGAAAAAAATTAACGTAGCCGTACATTAGTAAAAGCCTCATCATCAGCCTATCTCAGTCCACTGCTGGACATAGGCCTCCCTAAAAGGGGGTATATGCCCGTAATCTCCACGCTGGGCATGCGGGTTGGAGATCGCAGGGCACAGCTGTTCGCCCCGCCGACGCTGCTGCCCGTCGGCGGCCAGGGAATTTAGCCGTGCCTATTTAGGCTGCGCTATACCGCAATCAGCCGGTCGCCGGATCTTCGTCTGTTATAGCAGGGTGCACCACGTGCAGGTGAGGTGGACTTGGGCTCCTGAGATGGTGGTTGGAATCCCTTACACCCTTTATGGGGTTATCTGCTCGCAATTTTGTCTGTATACCTAGTTATATTTTACCAGAAAAAAATAACAAAAAATTGTTAAACAAATTATTATTAAAGGACAGTAGTAAAATGTTAGGGTGTCCTAAGCTCCCAGCCCTACACGTGGCCTCCGTAACGAGTAGGCGTACAAAGTTCCATCGATACGTCACGTGCACATGTCGCGGTGTTTCCTCTTCCTCCCCCTCCCTTCCACCCTCTAGTTTTGATTATAACCCGCTCATAAATTGTTATATTATTACATGTAATATCTATTGTGTAGTAATTTATAAAGTTACTATGAAATTGAAATGAATATTATTCATTGTAACACACTAATCCATTCAGAATTCGTTTGTGGATATGTATGTACTTTTGTTTTTTTTTTTTAATTCATAGTCTAGCGACCTGGCTGACCGATCAGTTGATAGTAAGTGCTCACCGTCGCCTATATGGACATTTGTAACACCTAACAATTGACCTATTTTAATTATTTATTTAACACCCACTGTTACAAAGGCAACCATTAAGGAAATATTTGGTGAAATACTACCTTAAATCCCGTTGTACAGAATTAATAAGTACCTACAATGGTGGCGAGACCCGTGATAATTTAATTAGAAATGCTATGTTACCGTAGACAAGTAGGGAATCCGCGAATTTTCACGATTCGATTTGTACTGCCTGTGAATATGAAGGTAGTAGGATTAAAAACACCTTATACATTTTAATATATCGCTCTTTGACAGCACAGTACTACTGTAATCAGTTTAAACGTTATTTGTATGTGCTTATTACATTTCTATGGAGACTTTTCTTTGGTGGTATATACATGTTTATACATACATATATTAGGGCATGTCTGGTTGCTGCACTTTATATATTTCATTCGTGAGCGTGGAGCGTGCCAACTTTTTATATAGTTTGTTTTTAGTAAAGTGCGAAGTAAACAAGCGATCGTTTCATATGGTCATTGGTATGTGTGCAGTCAGTGAACATTCGCAAATGACTTCCAACAGGACTGTAGAAATAGAACTGTTAGTGTCAGATAGTACATGTTGTTGATACGGCTTTTAGTTGGTTGGAAATATATTGGGGTGAGAGTTCTGGATCGTGGACTGTTGAATGGAGTAAGACTGGTCGTCTGAGTTAGAATGTATTTGAAGTGGGTAATAGACTGTTGAGCGCTGAGTGGAAGTACCCTTAAGATCAAGACACAGGTTGATATAACTACAAATGCTTCACTGTAGACTTGTACAGAACATTATTAGACTTTATTCTCGATCAAATGTCTTCTTCTTTATGAAGCCATATCAATCTCACCGCAGAGCCTGATAGCTTTGACGCATTGCCATTATTACGTTATTCATAGGAATATATCAGCGCGACTATAAAATGCCTCAGCGTAACGGGAAAATGATGACCGGGAAGTATCATTAAAAATATTACTATTATTCCGAAGCAAATACGTGCAACACTAAGGTTAATATCACGCGTAATGGAGTGTGACGTAGGTGGATACATTATACGAACGCTCAGAAGAAGCTCGCAAGAAATATTAACGCGTCCCGTAATTACAACGTAAGCATCGTGTAATTGCCTCCGCGGTGTACTATTGCATTATGCGTTCCTAGAACGATTAATGTGACGCGCGTACGCGCGTACGTACGTACTTACACGCACGGCTTTCCCGTTTAACGTCAATCGCGGTTAGACTCGAAGCCGCCAGCGCCACGGTGCCGTGAGCGACGCGGCCGCCGGATAATGCATTAGAAATAACACGACCATTAATAGCAATATTACGTACGTGCTCGTCCCGAGTACGGGTAACTGGATTTCCGAATGTGATATTTGGTTTTGAGAGGTGTGCGAAACTAGCGCAATATATTACGTTTTTCCAAATATTAGGGATATTAGGGGTTAGCCATATTGTGTTGTTCACACTCGTGTTACTTTTGACAATTTATCATATTGTATTGTAAAACTTATTATTTATGTTGACCGGGTGTGTTAAATACCGATATTTATTACATGAAAAATATTACAAAACTTATTATTTCTCTTGTACCTACACGTGTTTTAAATATCGAAATTGATTATATTGTTGTCTCTGGTCAAAAACAATTAATAATTATACATTAATCATAATTATAATAATAATGTTGCAGTATATACATATAAGTTATCCTCCTAACGGTATCGAATAAATTATTTTAGGTATATGGTGAAGGCATTACTTACAAGACATACTTATGTGACCGGAATGAATACAGCTGCTCTCAATTGTCCAGCTCTTAGTTTATGTAGGAAAGGAAGTGTAATTGTTCGGAACGAATCTAGATCTCATATCTCGAGCTTCTCTCTAGTTTCGTACTGTGTTCACGGCGTTTCGTGTCGAACTTTGATCCGCTCAGCAACAATCGACGCCAGATACGTTCACGAGACGATCGCCGGTGAACTAAGGTAATTAGAGGGTACCATTCCGATCCCGGTAACTCGGTGCTTCTAATTTAATTGTAAACTGTAATTGTATTTTCGTACTTCACTTAACGGAATAAGGTTACAAGTTGAATGAATACTTCTATAGAGTAACGGTTCTTTGGGTTGTAATGTCACTTGAGTGTAATTGATAAATACGATTTTGGGTGTACGGAGATAACAATGTAGGTGATTCGTAGTGGTACTCGTGCCATGCGTGTCAAAGAATAGTAATACATTTTTTTATTTATTAGCGGCATATTATATAGTATACCATACTGTATCAATTTATAGCAACAGTATATAAGTAGTAGGTACAATACAATAATACTTACGTACTACTTGTATATCAGCTAAGTATTGTAGTTTGCGGTAGGATCGAAACGTCGGCCGCAAGTCATGGGCTGTCATCAGCGTGACCGCATCTTTTCACGTTGTATTATAACTTTATTATTATTATGGATGTACACCTCTATATGTCCTTATATATATAGTTACGTGTGTATGTATGTATATTATATTTCAATTATCATCACCACTATCATCGTCATCGTCAACAACCCTTTATAGTTCCACTGCTGGACAAGCGTCCCCGTCTCCCCGTGAAAAGATGGGACTCGTAGAATTCGCACGTCACCTATAAGTTGTACGATTATTTGCGCAATCGATTTTTTTTTACCTAGCTATATCGCGACAGATACGAAACAGTGGTTTTTGTACCGTGCATCCACAAAAGCGTGTTTAGGGCGACACGGCTCGCTGACGACGTAATTCGACAAGAGATTGTATCGTTCAGCGCGATCCCTCTACAATTATATACATATAAGGCTATAGACGTAGTTTAGATGTAAAATGGATCGTAAAAAGTGACTGATGACAGAAGGATCTGGGATTGATCTGTGCGCGGATCCATTGTTGTTCGTTTTCTTCAGATGTTGTAGATCAGTTTAAATGAACGATATTGTCAATAAACTAGTTAGACTAATAAAGTAGTGAACAATATAATACGGTTGGTACAATGATCGGCAGCCTTTCCGCTAAGGAAGCCATCTATCTCTTCCCGGCAGCCTACACAGGTTAATACAAAAGGTGCATAAGTACATACACTATTTTTGTAAAAAAAATTAAATTGACCGTTTTTTTATTAAAGCACATCATTGAAAATATAGAATTTACATACATATAGGTATATAGGTCCAGTATTAGTACAGACCAGAATTAGAATTAGACTGAAGCACTTTTGAAAAAAATAAACTAATAAAAAAGAATCGACATGTATCTATTATCGTTATGAGGTACCGTAAATATGAATACATTTTTTAAATAATGCATGCGTCTTGACAGGTTGGGTGACGAGGTGACGAGCGCGATAATCTCTCGATGGTATCTCCGTCGGCGGCTCCCGACAATCGATTCTCATTCAAATTTATTTCCAACATTAGCGGCCACTTGTTGCCCATTTGCTCTCGGCTACGTTTTCTTAAAGTTACTTACCATGTTCGTAACGTTCATTTAGTGTGTGCTATTACATATAATATATACCTAGAATATAATTTCGCAGTGTATGTAAATTTACACTAGGAAGTTGTATAGTTTTGGATTTTGTATAGTTTTATATAGTATTGGGTTATAAGTAATTATATAGTTTTGGGTTATTACATTATTCGTAAGCCCAATAAAATAGAGTTATACCGATCAATAGCATTAGTGGAAACCATTAGTTTCTAATGCTTTCCAGATTATAATCGTCGCTTTACGATAACGGCTAAGTCTTAGCATTAGCAGTGACAACATTGCCGAAAGTGTTATCATACTCGTATCACTGAACCGACAAGAATTATTGACGAGCGGCGGTTATCTATCGCAAATATTGACTGCATGTGCGCTGTTGGGACTAGTCACGTACGTAGATTTCGCGAGAGTTTTCAAAAATCTGTATCGCGATACGGACTTGACGCACCGTAAATGACTCTTCTAGAAAAGTATTTATGGATCAGTATTCACCATTTATTTCTCCAGTCTGGACGGTATTTAAATCTTCTTGGCACTCAAGTATAATAATATGAAAAAATAATTTCCTAATTTGTATGTCTTTGTATTTACTACATTATATGCAGAATACATCCCCTTAAAGTTTCCTTCTGTTCTTCGTCGTGCCCTGTTGGTTGAGTAATTGCAACCGCGACTGCCAATTGAAAGGCCCTGGGTTCGATCGCTGGGTCGGGTACTATCAGATTTTTCCAACTTATGATTCCTAGTAGTAGTTAGGAATCTTGATTTGTGTTCGGTGTATAGCAATAAGATTACCACATTTTATATGGTGGGACGTGAATGTATGTAATTGGCCTAATGTGGGAGTGTATTACATTGTTCTGTCTACCTCTTCTTCGATTATGGGCGTGACGTTGTTACGTAACGATTTTTTTTCTTAAAGTGTGTTGCGCAATAATTTTAATCACATAGTAATAGAGATACATATGTCTTGACAAAAAAGTTTCAAACGTTGTTAATAATAAATAAAATTGCAAACAACCGGAATGTCGTGATTGAAAGCGGTGCTCGCGTCAGTGGACGCGCTACGTACGTAATAGCGTATAGTTAGTTCGATTCGGAGCCAAGATTACAATTGCGAGTAGTGTAGCATTGGTCCGGCGCGGGGTCGTCGACCGAAATCGGCGCGGGCGCGACCTTGCATCGGCGCCGCCTCACCTACATACGCTTCCACTTTTGCTTTCGACAATTCGCAAAAACAGGACCGTCCCGAACGTTCGCCCGCGCACCTAGAGACCGCATTTCGGTTTCTGATACCGCATAGAATAAGGATTGCGCATCGCCGTGTACTAATTACGATATTAGTATTAGCAGCGTAGGCGGTGCGACAAGTTGTGCTCCGCGATGGGGTTCGTCGCACTTACACGCCCAGTGTGGGGATTATGGGCAAAACTCAAATATGTATCAAGACAGGCTGACGACGATAAAAATTAAGTCACGTTCTCATTGCTGTTGCTGTCATTTGCTGTCTCTATAAAAGGCTCTTCAACAATATCACCCGCGCACCCAGGGAGCGTATGTTGGTACTAGCGTCGTTAAAAGGGACCAACGCTAATTGAGTACAAGGATAGACGAATGACGGTTTATAGACGCATTATATTATGATGTGTAATATAATGTTTAGGAAGCAATAAAGGTATCGATAGATTTGACATTCAACTTCTAACACTCAAACGCTGCCAAAAGCTGTTACTGGCGCGTAGAAGCCATGTCTGCATTGTTGATTTCTAGTTTTAACGGAGTGTAAAGAAAGAAAACAGTTGAGGTCCATGATCTCAGTGTTGAATGGTTTGTGACCTATCTTGAATATAATTTCACTCTTAGTACATCAATATTTACCCATATATGTAACTAGCTGTACGTCATGGTTTGACCCGTTCATAATTTAAATGAAATATCCGGTAAATAATTTATAGTACTTCAGCACAGACGATACTTTTAGTTATTTTTTCGTGTGGGTATATGTACAGGTTTCGCTGCACCTCGATTTCCTATGGATATCGACCTAACGCATAACACACTTTGGTGTAACATTGAAAGTCATCTTAATTTCTTAAGTACTATGAGTTCTCCGTTTGATACAAAGGTGTAGTGTGACACGATTGATGAGTGTGCTATATAAATCAGATAATATTAACGTTAAATCTTAAGTGTTGCTTTAACAGTTTAATAATTACAATTACAATTATATTTCAAGTAATATCTACAATGTACGTAATTTATGTAATACAAAAAGCGCTGTTCTTAAGGCGGAGTTTTGTAACTTACGAGCTATCCATGTTGTAGTCTCGTAGTTCGAGACATGTTGACGTTTTACGTAATTAATGGCCTATTACCTTTAACGTTCCATGGATTTGTTGATTGATTGATTTCTTTCTTGCACAATCACCAATTTTTAACTGACAATTAATTTAGAAAGAATCCCACCCTCTGAGACGTATTATTTACTGAGATTACACATTTCTGTAGGATTAACAATTCTCGATGTCAATTTAAGTCTTCTAATTAATACCGTGAACGTGATTCTTAAATATTCGCTGAAAAGAGCGGTTCTTTAGAAATTGGGTCAATTAGGAACATAGCTCCTTGCCAAGCGCGAGAAAGAAGGGGAGCGTATAGCTCTAGTTATGTATGTATACGTTGCGGCTTTTGCAAAGGGCGAGCGTGCACCCTTGACGCGCCGAGACATCACCCCGCCCACACTACGACCGTCTACGTTGTTAGAATCCGCCGGCAACCTACCCTCAACGAAAAATCCGCCTAAAATGCAAGAACGCAGAACTCATTTCCATACGCGTCAAATTATAGACCTTACGTGTCAAAATAGCAGTGTATGACATTTACCTGTAGATCTCGCGTAACAAAAGATTCTAAAACGGGTTATGTGAGAGAAAGCTTGTGTGAATCAACTTATTTGGACAACACAAGTAGGGCTGCGCTTGGTGCCCGCGAGACGGATGTCACGTTTGGAGATTAAAATGTACGACTATGATTTAGATGTAGGTATGCCGTGGAGAACAGAATTATAAAGATCCGTCAAGAAGAGTAGCCGCAATAAAGAAGTAAATATTGTTCCCTCATTCGTCACAGGCACGGCTGCGCTGACTGCGAGCGGTGAATGTCACGCGTCCGAAAATAATAATTCTAATATGTGCGTCGGCGGTCGGGCGGTCGGTCAGTGCAGCGGCGCGTCTCATTGCGTCACTGCACTGGACCGGCAGGGCATTGCACCTTGCGCCGCTCGTAGCCGCCACCGCGCGCTGCGTGCCGTCTCGCTCTGGCATACGCCTATGCTTGCGTGCGATCGATCGCGTCTATTCAACAGCTGATTGTCATTACTATCGACACTCCGGTAACACTACGGAATTACGTAATTCGGTGACCCTGTCGTTGTTATGAAATGGGACCGTTAATATGTGTATTTTGTAATTTTTGCCATTTATTTAACCATGTATTATATCTTTTTCAGCGGCGTGGCGGTGCTGAGTCCAACGGAGAGCGGCGGCTGCAGCGGTAGCGACATCACCGAGCCGCGCTCTCCGCCGAGCCCGGAGTCTGGGCACAGCACCACCGAGGAAGGCGTGGGAACGCGCATGCCGCCGTGGGCCAGTGAGCCGGCGCCGGGACCGCGACGCCTCGCGGCCCAACTAGCGCCTATCCGCCGTCCCTATCCGCCCATGCACCGGCGCATTACAGAGTACTTCAACCATAAGATGAAGCCCCAAAACGGCATGAAACGAGATTCCAGCGTCCTTGGGAACGATGACACCAAGAAGAGAAGCTTACCCAAGAATGGTGTTACAGATGAACTCGAAAAATATATCTCCTATTTATCGCAAACTCTCAGTCCGAAAGTATTGCTCGATGTTGGAAAGCAGGCGGAGGTAGTGCGATCTTCAACTAACGACAACACGACAGCCACAGATATCAATAAATTGAATTCGCCTTCTATCGCTAATGGAATACTTGAGTACTGTAAACCTAAAGATAATAATCACACGAAGATGCATACCTTTAATGGGTTCATAGAGGTGCGTCATGGTCCTGACTCTTACAACAAAACTGGGCAACTGAATGGCTTCACTGATGGTAAGAAAGTGAGTTATGAAGGAAACACTTCGAAAGGCCCATCCACCAATGGAGCTGCAATTATAAATAAACACAATGCAGGAGCCGCACTACACAAGATTGCTATAAGACCTTCAACAGAAGCGACACCTTTAAGGATAGCTTCCACAACAATTACGTATACATCTAAAAAGATGTCTCATACTAAATCAGAATCCTTAAAAACAAATGGTGTTGTGAGTTCTACTACCAAATTGGATAGTAGAATGAACGGCGTCATGTGTGGCTCTAACAATTTAAGTTTAAATACTAACATTAATAAAAAGACGCCGGTTAAAAGAGAACCAGCAAAAAGGAATACACAATCTAAACGAACGAACCGAAAGTCATCTGCATCTATAGCTAACAGTAAAAATATGACATGGTCGAAAGCTAACAATTTAAAGCAAGTACAACTTCAGAAACAAAACTGTTTAAATTCTTTACATTCTTCAACACCAAAAAACGTTCCCGGGGAAGCAGCAGCAGCGACGCCAAATATTAATTTGCCGAACGGTGTTCGACAAATTTCAATGCCCATAAACGGCACCCTCAATAACCACTTGAATGTACCTGTTACGAATTTTCAAAACTGTCACCAAATTAATATTCCCCAGCCAGGCACTGGAACTACAACAAATTTGCCTTCCTTCGTTGCAGTTCCTCAAAATGTTATGCTGACTGCGTTAAGGATACCACAAAATGGAATACCGGCGCATACTTTAAATCAGACATTCAACCGACAAAACGTCAACATCTCAAGTCCTACCAAAATAAATGGTCAATTTGTGTTTCCGCTTATGCAAAATTTAAATGGTACAGTGGTTCAAATTCCTAACTTAATGACAAAAATGCCAAATTACGTCATTCCTCAAACACCGCACTCGGCAACTCAAAGACAAGACTTCATACAAAATCAGCAGGCAGCACAATTTCTATTCAACGGAACGCTATTGAAACTTGCAAACACGATGACATCAGGATATCCAAATATTAATAAACCTGGGCCTGTGACCAGTCAGCCCGTTCCGGTGATAAATAAAAATGTTACCGGAATGTCAGCTGTCGGTGTGACAGTTCAGCCAAAACCAAATTACAATGTTAATTTAAGCCATCCTCTATTGGTGCCGCCGCCCGGTTATATTGTTACTTCTGTGCCAAATATGAATGTAAAAGAAACTTGGAGTTACACGAATACCAATATGGTAACGTCTTCACAACCGACGTACTCAAATCCCTTAGTTAACCACCAGACTCCTATATTAGCGAACTTTGCGACACAAGCGTTGCATACGAGTAGTATACCTATGGCGCCGGTGAAATCACCTGACAATCCGATCCAAGGTACGGAACCACCCAGTAGTACAGTTAAGGAACCCGAAGTAGGCGATATACCAAGTTCAAAATGTGATATACCATGGCTGTCCAAAACTGTTAATAATAACATCGTTCCATTAGAATCTAATAAAATTACATCGAGGCCTTTTGCACAAATTAGTAGTAGTTTATTGGAGAAAATAGAAGATTTAACAGAAGACAAAGTCCCGAAAGTCGGTTCAACCGAAGTAGAATCGATAGAACCTAAAAAAAATAGTATAGTCGAAGGAAGTAGGAAAGTAGATGTATCTGAAAGGGAAGATACAATATTCACGCAAATAACGCTACTGAAGGATGTTTCATCGAATGTTCAAAATACTGTGATAGAAGCTAATTTCTGTAATGCCACAACCGAATCATCGGAGTCAGGGATAGGTACGGACAAATCAATCGATTCCCCTAGCGATTCGCAAACTAGTAAAGAATGTGACGAAGATTCCTCTTTGTCGCTTAGTATAAGTGTAAGTTCTCTAGACGGGCAGAGTAGCCAGAAAAGTCCTATTCTTAAACAACCTAAAACACTGCGATTCCCACCTAAAAGTATGCTAAAGCCAGATAACGACCAAAGGACATCAAGTACAGATTCAACGAGTACAAGTACAGTTGTTTTGTGCTTATGGGAAAACTGCAGGAGAGAATGCGAGAGTGATACGGAACTTATAGATCATTTACTGGTGAGTTTCAATGTTTATTTTTTCGTAGTGAAACTCTATCTTAACTTTTGAATAATAGCGCAAATATTTTTGTAGACTTTGATATTAAAATGATTAAAATTATTCATAATCATTCATCAGGTTATGATATCTTACCTCTTTACTTTGTACCCTCGAAGTATATGAAAATTTAAATAGTACGTATCTGTCCTCCTTTTGAGTTTAACCTGACCTGACCTTTTTAGTTTTACGGACGTATTTACTGAGCACCCGAAGTAAAGTGGTGGTTTTTCAATTTTCAGATGATGCACGTGAAACCGCAAGAAGGGAAACCGAACTACGTATGCTTATGGCAGCAGTGCAAGGTGCGCGGCAAACCGTCCTGTTCGCGACACTGGCTGGAGCGGCACGCATCGTCCCACGGCGGCAATAAACCATTCAAGTGCATCGTCGACGGGTGCGACAGGAGATTCTCCACTCAGGTACAATTACGTTCTTTGTTCACATCTTCTCTTCTAATGTGATTTCATAGGAGCCAGGGTACACATCGCCAAAACGAATCCACAATAACAGTCCTCCACGAAGGTAGCTTTTGAAAAATCAAAATCTGAATGGGTTATTGTTTATGTCGTTTTGACTTTATGTAATGTTGGTTGTTATTAATTCATGTATTTAAATATTTTCAATTGTAAATCAAGAATCCGTATTCATTAATTCGGAGTTAATTTATTTGTATGTATGATCTTCAATGATATTTCTTAAAGTTTGGGATTCGTTTTGTATTGTATGTACTTTATAGCGGTGGTTTCGAATTTTTGAAAACGGATTTATTCTTCGTCACAAAATAATTTGTGTTTTCATATGAAACTAAGCTTTTGTCGTCTTTGATTCAAAATCGCAATAGATTTAATAGTGATTGAATTATGTACGTGGTTTGCCAGCTTAATGTCATCTGTTAGACCTTTACTGTTCCTTGTCTTCTTCGTCAAAACGATTTTCATATTTGTTTATTTACGAGATAATGGCTTCGTAACGTGATTCAATCATTATTTGATCACGTGGCCCCATCACATGTATTGATATTGTGAAAAATGTAGGGTATCCATTGTATAATTTAAATTTTGTCTAGTTAATTCTTTCCGTCCATTTTCTTATTTCCATTGAGTGTGTCGTCAAGATGTATTGGTGCCATTCCTGTTGTTGCTGATTTGAATGTATTGGTAGTTAAATATATTGTAATATGTCGAATAAAAACTGGTGTTATGTTTTCTTTCCCCAAGGGCAGACGAGCGGCTTGCAAATACTTCGTCATAGATGGATTACTTCTTTAATGTCTTATTCTTTTGTATCAATCAATAAATTTATTCAAATATTTAATGTTTTCGTAAATTTATTGCTAGATATATGTTTTAATTTCTTTTCCACTGCACTGATGACTGAAGACTATGATGATAAAAGTTATTGCGGGGAAGACATACCAAGTATTGTTTTAGGAATAAGAATAAAATTGTATACGCCTGAATTCTATTCATATCCATTACTTACATGATAAAATTCTTTTTTTCTAAGATATTTTAAAATATATATGCAAACAAATTTCTTGTGCAAGATAATTTTATTTTATTTGATAATTTAAAAAGAACTGTCTAGGGTTGGAAAATAGAATTCATATTTAAAACTGCTTAATGTTAAACAATCGTTTAACAAATTACTGATATTTCATATACTGCACTCTAAAATCCTGTTTTCTTTCTAAAGTAAATTCACTTACTCAGGGTTGTAAACTAATCATAATGTTTTGGAATGATTTATTAGCATGTCATCATCAGTCGCAGCCGTTGTTGTAATCGAAATGGTCGCCTTTTACAGATAATGCTGGAACGTCACGTGAATAACCATTTCAACGAGTCGTCGACGAGCTCGGGAAGCGGTAAGAAGTCAGCCGACAGCACGACCAAACTTATACGGAGGAATGGGAAAAAGCTGCGATATAGGCGACAACCTTGGTCCGGTGAGTTACAGTGAAATTCCTTCTTCATTATGATGTTAACAGATATACATAAGGTAATACCCCATTTGAATATCCGTCCCGATGAGAATCTCAGTATACT
>DWMG01001534.1:0-14999 GCA_018244855.1 Elbella merops
ATAGCAGGGTGCACCACGTGCAGGTGAGGTTGACTTGGGCTCCTGAGATGGTGGTTGGAACCCCTTACACCCCAAACACCGGACACAAATCTAGAATCTGATCTACTACCGTGAATTTAAAGTTATAAAAACATAATAATGCTTTTCTCGACCAACTCTCAAACATGCAAACTGACACACGTGCACATACACCATAACCCCAAACGAGTAAAAAATTTTTAATTCTTACTTTGCTATATATTGAAAATATATAAAGAAAATACTACTAGAATACATAAATCTTATTGTATTTTTTCTATTGGACTTCCAATTACACGTAAGGTGGATAATACAAAGCCCTTTTTGTTTCTTTTCAGTCCTCACTAGGCGATTATTACGGCTAAATGACCGTCTTAAAGGTTCAATCTCGGGCCCAAGTTAGAAGATATTAGCCGAAGATATATGTATTGATCATAAACATGGTTGAGAAGTAATAGTAATCAATATTATTCCGTTTCGCGGTTGAACGGATTAAAGTAAGAGTATCTTCATCTCGTCAAATCATTAAAAGGCCATGTAAAATGTAAAAAAAGAAATGTAGGTACGCCGCCGAGATCTAATTTGGATTACTGTAGTATGAAATAAACAGATGCAATCGATTAAACTCCGAAAACAATGGCAAATGCAAAACAACTTGCCATATTCATGTACATTATTTCTGCACTGTGACATATGAAATATGAAGAAATACCTAAATCCAATTGTGTAACTCTTGATTTGGGCTTTAAAACAATCATCATTATAAGCCTATCTCAGTTCACTGCTGGACATAGGCCTCTCCACAAGGGGGTTTATGCCCTTAATCTCCACGCTCGGCGTGCGGGTTGGATCGCAGGGCACAGCTTTTCGCACTGCCGACGCTGCTGCCCGTCAGCGGCCAGGGCATTTAGCCGCGCCTATTTGGGCTGCGCTATACCGCAATCAGCCGGTAGCCAGAGCCTCGTCTGTTATAGCAGGATGTACCACGTGCAGGTGAGGTTGGCTTGAGCTCCTGAGATGGTAGTTAGAACCCCTTACACCCCTCCTCCTCTTACCACTCTGACCACCCCACAAATTAATACGTTTTAAATATTTTGGCGCTTAAAGGATTGATCGCTTTTTCAGGAAATTAACAGCACAAAATTAATACCACTGCAGCTAGTTCCTGCGTTAAAGCTTCAGTTCTAACACTATTTGTGTAAACGAAACTCGAGAAATTCCAACGTTGTTTTCAGGAGTGCCATTGTATAACTGAGCGTAGCATACATAATTCTTCTTTTTCACGGTGCTTACTGTCTATGAATTTATTAGGTACAATAATAAATCACACAAAACGCTAGTAGATTATAACTTGAACCTCTTCACTAAGAATTGAAGGCGCAGAGGACGCAGTATTGGCATCGTTACGAAACTCATCTAGCGATATAGGGAATTGATAACTGAACATTTTATTTGAGCAAGGGGCGACCGCTTCTAAAGACTGTATCCTTATAAACTGTTAGTGACAGTAAGAAAAGCATTTATGGATGGGTTGTAATGAAGGTTTTTATTAAAAGAAATATTTTTCTTTACTGCAAATTGTAAATACTTCCCATAAATAACTATTTATTTATCTTTACGCCAGGTCTTTTACGGGGTAGCAGAGAACAACGAGTGCCATTATCTCTATCCTTAGAGTTTCTTCTACAATCATCACTCTCTTCATCCATGCACGCTGGTTTCTGAGAATTCTGATTTCCACATCAGCCAGTATCGAGTTTATTTGTTTAAGGTACTCGTAGGTACCATAAGGCTCGCGTTGCATGGTTTAGACACAGACTGTGCTAATAAACCCCAATATACCATACTTAAAACTGACCAACTAAGCGTTATAGAAAGTATTTGCATGTACCAAATTATCGAACAAATATAACAGCAGCTTTAGGGTAGATACGAATTACATATGTTTCATATGATAATCGGCAGATTCCCTAGGGACAGTATTTCAAACATCTGATTAACTGGTACATGATGGGAATTGGTTATGGATTTGTAGGTAATTTACATAGTTAAAATCCATACAGAAATTCACATATCCATATATTACGTATCTATGAAAATCCATTGGTCAGTATTTTATGACGGGATACATTGCACTTTTGCACGCACTATGTTAGTCATAAAAATCTGCGGAGTGCAATCATACATTTAAGTAACGTACGGGATTTTTTTAGTATTATCTCGACTGGGCATGCAAATCAGATAGGTACTAATGCTTGAACCAACAAAATATCCACCGTCTTTTGTATAATGCTGAGCAGTACCCATTTCTTTAACAGTAAAGTTTGCTATTAGAATGTTAAAACATATTTTAAATAGGCCCGTGTGTCAATATTGGGTTATTTTGGTTGCTTACAATTTATTTTCCATCGTCTTAAAAACCACTACGTACCTATACTGAAAGCTGTTGACGTTTGTTAATACATACCAGATGCTCTACTTTGACTACATCTATAACATCTAAAAATGAATAAACGTAACTGTTTTATAGTAGTTGTGTGCAATATTTTTCATGTCAAATGATATCGAAAGCACGATCAGAAAAGATTCTTTGGTTAATAACTGGAGGTGTATTGGCAGTTCCTGATGTTACTAATGTCTGTTGGCCGTAATCATCTACCATCGATCTATTGTTGTCTTTAATTAAGTACGCAGTTGGACCACGCGTTAGAGATCCCTATTGTTATCTACTCGCGCCGCTTCCAAGTGTTCAGACCGTTCAAAGTCCAAGTCATTGTATCTTATCGGGACCAGCGCACAATGCGTGTAAGCAATCGAACTCGATCGGCGCGATTCGATTAGAACCTCCAATGGAAGCAAGTTCGGTTTGACTTAGCGTTTCCATTCGCCTAAAGTTTTGGTCAGAACTCAGTTAGGGAAATTACTGCTGTTGAGGCATTTGAAGATCTTTAGAGTTTAAATTGTTTTATCAATCTGAGTATGCAATTAACTTATAATTATCGTCTTGTCATTGCATAGAAAATGTTATTGTAGAGACAGCACAGTTTAATATGTATAAAAATATTCGGCATGTTGTCATAGCAAAATTTATTTATTTTATCTAGGTATATGTAATTAGTGAAAAAATACATTATTATTTATATACATACATCAGGTGGCCATAAATGAATTACGTGGAGTCAATGAGACCATAGATGTGGGACAGAATCTTAAGAGCGTTATACACTTTATTAGATTCATAACACCTGGTAGACGAAAATGTTACTAATTTATAAATTTACAATAATGGTCATTTTATATAGAACACTTTTTTGCACACACATAAACTGTCTATCTTCATTTTTAGATATATTTACCTGACATAACACCTTCATTTAGGTTATAAGGTGAGAAAATAAAATAATGTTATACAGCATCAAGGTTCACTCGCTCAGATCGGTGGTAACGCGTTCTTCAATCGTTCAATCTGAGATTTAGCTGTTAAATGTCAAGTTAAGTCACATTCTGTACGTCAATTATGCGATCCGATATTTTCAGATTTAGTTCTTTTATCCGGTACAGCCGACCGCATAACAGAGTTTGCGCATTTACAGGCTGGCTGACAGTTTATCATTATTGCAATGGAGTACAATACGTAAAATTAACGAAAAAAGTCAATTTTACAAAAGGCGGTTGTTAATGTCATAATAATACTCTGTTTCTTTGTGAATATCCGTCTGTGGCGTTATTTGCGGTGGCGTATTATTCTGTTATTCATTATATCATCGGAAACTTATTATAGCTTTAAGGATATTTCTTACATGTATACATATCGGAAGATATATATTTATATATTATATATATCTATATCTCTATCCTTCACCCACGGTTGACTGGGAGAGAATGCCATTAGTCATTAAGTACGCCCTTGTATCCCGTAGTTTAAGGTGCTACAAAAGTTTAAATAAATAATTAAATAAATAAATAAATAATCAAATACAACTACTAATAGAGAGAACTAGTGTTACTAAATATTTGGCACTTATCACGAAGTCACGTTTCACTAAATGGGTATCGTATTGTACTTTTTAACCAACTTCTATTGTCAATTGAAATGTTTACTTGTCAGACTATAAGCAAAAGTTTTTTTTTAATTTTTTTAACCCCGCGATAAGCTGTACGCTGTTCTATACAATCACATCATAAAAAAATAGCTTAAAAAAGTTATTAACCATATCAGTGACATTTGTTTACATCTCATTGTGCTGTTATTCTTCCAACCCTGAAGGACAATACGGGATTAAGATTATGATAATGAAAGCCCCATTTAACAGGGGTGGCGGCGTGAGAACACGCGCCTCCATAGTCCATTATTGATACTCGGATTTATTTCGATACAATTTTACTTCTATACGTTATTGGATAGTTTTATCTTTTAGCTATAATATATTGTATTACTCCTATTAGCTAGACTTACTAATGTCTCAATATCTGCTCAGCATTCGTGTGGTCGGACAATGGAACAATCATTTTTATTTATACCTATGTAGTATCATATGTCACCACGTGAATAGGAGAAATTATGATACTAAAATATAATGTTACTTTATAGCTATGACGAAATTCGTAATAAAATTATTACTCGCAATAAAAGTTGTTAAGCAACGAAAATTCAATACCTGGTGTCCTATATAATACTAATACCCGCTGGTCCGACGACATACGTAGCATCGCCGGTAGACACTGGATCAGGAGAGCGGAGGACCGATCAACGTGGCGCGCTCTGGGGGAGGCCTATGTTCAGCAGTGGACAGCTACAGGCTGATGATGATGATGATGATGATGATACGTACATAATAATAATATCATTTATTGTAATTATCATTTAGTTATCATTTTTATACATATTATGTAGACTGTGGTTATAGCTGACTAACGCTCTACTATGTGTGATGTTCTAAATTCTAGTGTAGTACTGACTGATTCCAATTTGTATGAAGACTGTAACGTTACAGTACGGATACAACTAGCTTTGTAGTCTTATACTGACTATGGATAATAATGAACAATTATTGGTATAGCACAGTGAGTTTCAGATTCGATTTCCAGCCGTACGAATATCTGTATTTATTCTAATTGAGTTGTTTATGTTTTGTGTATTATGTTTGTTTGTGTGTTCAGGGTATTGATAAATATAAGGGTGAAGTTCACAAGACTTTAGATTTTAAACTGATATTAAAAGTGAGGTAGAGTATTATTTAAAAAATCTTTATTAAAGTGACCACAAATTTGTATTAAAGGAGAAATAACGTTTAAATATTTCATTAAAATGCTGCAGGCAAATTAACCATAAACTTGAATCCGAATAGTTTCCATTAAATATAAAGACACATGACATTTGCGAGATGGACATTTTATGATAATAATTGATTGGAATATAAAAAAATATAAGGCTAAGCGTAGACTGACGGTAGAGTCGCCACTAATCTTGGTAATTAAGTAGGCAGTATCGTGCGTAGAAATAATTATATACTATCTGGTTCATTCCAGCCTCGTTATTTCTTAGAACATAATACGTGTCTTCACTAGTCATTGCATCTACCACCTGCCTCGTACCTCCGAATAGCCTTTTTATATGTACGTAAGTGTACTGATATTATCGATCGGTAAAATAATCATGGACGGCTTGCGGATGAACCATTTAATTGGGTCATGAACGATTAGTAAATGTATGAACAATACTAAAATTGTAATTGTATATGGAATTCACGAAATTGAAGTAAATATACAACTTTTAATGGAGTACTCATATAGAATGCTAGTATGTGTTAAGTTCACCGTTTGCAATTTAGGTTTCGGTTATCAAATATATTTTTAGTTTACTCACTATATTAAAACGTGCAAGTGCAAGTACATTTATTGTTTAAATCTTTGAGTTTGCACATGTATATACCGAATACAATTCGCTTATTCGCTAAGTAACCTATAAAGTTGTCAGTATAAAAGCTTGCGCACGCCGTTTGAAACTTAAAAAATAACTCACATACCGGGCGGGGAGGTTCTTGAATCTCTTAATATTTTCAGATCAGACGATCTAAATAGTATATTGCAGTAGGCAGTCTTATTCTCAAGCTACTTATTTTAATATAAGAAATATATAAGCAGTCTCGTTTGGTATTCTGCGACATAATTCGCAATTTCGCAACACACAATGGCTTAATTCGATAATCTCTTTGTTCGAGTCGGCAGCGGCACTTTGTAGTGCGGCAGCACGGACTTGTTTACTCGTCAAAGAATATTAAATGCTCTTCTAAATCTGGCTCTCACCGAATTCATCCCCGGCCCATATAAATCCCGGCGCTACACGGCACTCCAATTTCGCTAACTAGCCGTCCTGCATGATTAATAACTGGCGAATCGTGCATTCTGAGCAAAGTGATATTAAGTTGGCTTGTTAAAACTTTACTTCGTGCACCGCACTTGTATGGAATTCCTCCAACTATATCTCCGTTTATAGAAATGCAAGCCTGCAGCGTTGTGCTGTTTTCCTGGTATGTGTTACGTGAAATGTTGTCAGGCCAGTTTATCTTCAGTGTAATTATAGTGACCTAATGCGTAGTTGGATTACAACGTTTATTATAAATATTTACATATTAGATATTTGTATAGTTTTTTTAATAGCATGGAGTACAATTGTACGTGTTAAAAAGTAAATTAATCGTAATATATTTATTAACTTACCTATTTATATCGATACCTACCATATTTATATCGATAAACTGTCTGATATCTAGTTATGGAAGAAAGGGATAACACTTTAAAAGTAATGTGAGGAACTTCCAGAAGGTCATAGTTACTTTTAGTTTTATCATCCACCTACCACTGAATATTTGCAACCAGTCAATCGAGCATTATGATGCGTTAGCTTAGTTCCTTATTATACCTTCATTGTAAAGCTGTCACAACAAATAAACAGTGGCGTTTTAATTCCAAATATAATTGATAAGCACACCTTGTAACCTCTGAGATCCTCAACGACGCAGGCGAGCAGCGCGTCCCGTCCCACCGTCACCGTCACGTTCGGCACGGGCTCCACGAAGCGCGGGAACAGCGACTCTGCAACAATTCAATTCATTTACACCGCCCTATTTTATTTTCTGCAATTTACGGGTGACGTATTTGCATAATGACGTATATTGTACCTTCAACTAGGTGCTCGTCTAACGTTGGTCCTGATTGTTGTCATCTATATTATGTGTAGTGTTTTAGTATTTATAGAATTTTTAATACGTTTAAACGACGTACTGTTTATAAAATTAAGACTTTACAAAGGAATTAGAATGTTAAAGTCAATATATTAAATAAATGTAATATTCTAGGAGTTTCGAAGATGTTCAATTCAATTAAGGCATGGTATTATTTAAATCTGGATTAATTATCAAATTGTTATCTGCCGCCCTTTTTAAATATTGATCCCTTGCCGCGCCGCCGAAGTCCTTTACTACCTCCTTCACACTTATATAAGTCTAGAAGATTGCGTCACACTGAATGCGGTAACCACTATGCTCACCACCAGTTCCATGAAAAGCGTACGAGTATCATTTAATGCTGTCGATTTCTTTTTATCCTGATTGCTGGATGAACTTATGTACATGGAATGACGTATTTATGTGGCTATTCTTATCCAAGTAATATAATGATAACATACAGTGGAAGAATTAAAAGAAATGTAGGTACGTTTTAAGATTAAATACTACTTGCTGCAACGGTAAAGGAAAACATCACGAGAAATCCGCATAGAAATGCAGGCATTAGAATTCTCCATAATTTTCTCTAAGGCGAGAAAAGTGTCAAATTGCACCTAGCCAGCGCGGTAGACTATGACCTTAACCCTTTTCATTTTGAGAGGACATCCGTCTTCAACAGTGCAGTGATAAAAATTCAATACTGAAATGATAAAGGTGTTGATGATGATCTGTTTTTAGCTTTAACAATTATTGTTTTTTGCTTTAACAATTTTAGCTTTAACAGTTTCATGAAAGTACAGTATTTGGCATTTTTTTTAAGATTATCAAAGTCTTTTTTGCTTTCAATATTTCTTATTTTCTCCAGTGCATGCAAAATTATATGCAGACGAAGTGGCGGGTATCAGCTTGTATAGTATAAATACATTAAAAGGCGAACAATAATATTTAGAAAATATACCTAGTTCGTCTGGTTTATAATAAGAAACTAGTTGGGAGTGTAGTTCTTCTGTTACTTTTATATTGTTCTTCTGTAATATCATCACAGACCTGACCTGATCTTTCTACATTCATCACTCTTTTAGTTTTTCTTCATATTCATCTCCTGCGTTTTCATATGTATAACTTTTGTGTTATTTTTTCATTGGGTTTTAGATGACTGTTTATTACAATTTTGAAAAATACCTCGAGTTATTATTGCTGTAGTAATAACAGTTAACGTAAAGTTATTTTTGGATATTTATTAAAAATACAAAATTATTAAGACGAAAACTCCAACTGACGTCGCCCTTGACTTTTAACCATCGACTCGTTACAATGTAATGAATGGCTCAGGTCTCACTTACTTATTCAACTCGGCGGCTCTGTCAATTTGTAACGAACGTAAAACCAGCATTGATTCATAATTTTCAAATTAAATCACTCTATAACTTGTTGGCCGGAATTCGACATGACACAACGTTGGAACAGATTAGTATTGACATGAATGCATTAGCGGTTTTGTACATCTGTACGGCTTAATGTGCGCATGTGTATAAATTATAAGAACAGCGGGCATTGGCAAAGGACATTGTTAAAACTATTTGAATTCTATTATTACTTTGACATGTCTTACCAAGTTTGTTAGCGGCAAAAGTAATTTTTCATTAGTATGGCTTACCGTGGCTAAAACTTATCTATTCCCTTTATGGGGTAATAATAATTGTAAATGAAAATATATTTGGATGTTTACATTTAGTATGCATCCTTTCGGATGTGTACAGTTGGTATACATTTGCTCGTTTATTTTGTACTACATTGGTTCTTGTCTTAAACTAACAACACTAAATGTATTAAAAAATATGTTTTTTTTTTCTTAAATTTAAATGTAAATCGCTATATAAACAACTAGTAAACAGTACAGCATAAATTTAATGAAAATATTGTCAGTACTTATTGTGAAGAAAGAACACACAATTATTTTTATCATTGACTTTTGGTTTTAAATAGTATTCGAAAACACATTTTTTATTTTATACGCAGAATTCTGCCTTCGTATGTATAGTTATAAAGACAATAACGTTCGCGAAATTGTGAGCCTATATGACATTATGACGTAACTTTTTCGATTTGAACGACTGCATTGAATGCTCGATTTAATAAATGTGGCCAGTATTACTCCTCTCTGTTTTTTTAACAATAGATACGGTCCATACTGATTTAATTACAATTTTTCCAATCTTATTCACACGTGATAATTATGTGTTTCTTAAAAACTTTAAGGATTTGAAAGAAGATATGTCACTCGTATAAAAAAAAATGTATGTGTATACTTAGGTATTTTATAAAAATGGAAAAACACATTAAATTAAAACATCACATTAATTTTCGCTTGACTTTTTCAAGCTATCGCTCATAGCACATGTAACATATAATAAACATTTTATTCTATAATATTCAACAATTTCGTACCTTGAAATATTCTAAAGTATTCTTCGACTCCATGTTCCACTCAGTCTACGTAACACGGACCACTTGTGCCGAGGATCTCATCGGACGAATCTTTTACAAGATACCTACCGAATTACCAACCAATTTTGCCCTCACTTCAAAGTAATGAGAGAAACCTTTGCCCTTGCGTACGATATATTAAATAATAAATTGAACTAGTTCTAAGTAAAATAAAACTTTCCCGTAACTTCTTTTTCTATTTTTTTAGGAATGCGAATTAAATACAATGCGAAATTATAATATACGAATATACATATCTTATTAATTTTGAACTTTGTCATGCTCCTCTTAAAATTAGCTGAACAATACAAAATCGTTTGAGGTTTGTCAGACTTCTAATATTCATATTAGAAGAGATTTATAAGAAAGTAATCCTGTGGAACTCCGTAAATGACAGTCCGATGCTAGGATCGCGTTTCACAGTAAATCGTTTTCCCAGTTTGCAAGTGCTTCTTTGGTAGAAGAGGGTTGAAGAAACCCGATGCTATCGGTAAAAGGCGTTTGTTCAGGTGCGACACAATATAAAAATAAAGCATCTTCACACAATCTTTACATTACAGCACTTGAAGTGTTTTGGAGTGGATTGCGCAAGTTATCGCTGAATACAGTAAGTATCACTTATAAATTAAGTTGTATTACTTGTACGAGGCAGAGAAAATAATTGTAGTCGTGTTAAAAATGAATACTTACGAGTATATTGTATAATTAAAATTACGGTGATGATTAAGGCTTATAATTTCGGTAGTAAAGTTAAGTTTGTTTTTAAATAATTATGTAATGCATTATTAGTAATAAACGTTTTAAAATAAATAGGTCGGTGATACACCTTCTTGATACTTGTGGAATATTTCGTTATGTCTGGGGCGGAGCACATTAGGCATGAAATGAAATAGATTTAATCCTCGAGTTCAACCCCACAACTAATTTTCGTCGAGACACAGAGCCACATTTGTAATAGCGTCATATTTCCAGTATTCATCATCTGCTATTTGTAACAGCGTAAGTATGGAAATCATAAACGTGGGTTTGTTAAATAAAATGCTAGTTTGTGCTCATTTGAAAGTTGCTCATTTTCTAGTAAAAGGTTCATATGATGAAGTATTTTTCAACATGGAATCATATACTGTATATTTGTTGGCATTGATGATTGATGTGATGTCCTTAGCTTGGCGTGCGATTGTATGATTACCAGTTTATTGTATTAATCGACTTGTGACTATTAAAAATGTCACATTAGTTGAGTTTGAAGACAGATTGTTTATATAATGCTATAAAGGGCGTGCTTTGTGCTAATACTAACAACATGTTCACTCTTCATGACATACTACGTTCATATGGAGCGATGAACGCGCGAGATCGTGTGCTTTTTTAGACGATGTCCTTTTAAGACGTTTTTACGGTTTTACGTATTGAAAAATATTAAAATAACCTTCATGCTACACAACGAGGAACACACGTACGAAGAACGTACGTACAAGGGGACAGGTTAAAAAAATCGCTGAACGTCAATGCCAATGTGATATACGAGTACGTGCGGATATGAGTGATGCTGGCAACAATCTATTTAGGCTAAACAACCTGAGACACGGAAAAATATCCGCAAATGATTGATGAGCGAACGCGGAGAGAACAAATCCGTCCCTTTGCCATCCATCTCGAGACTACATGTACACGAGTAGGTAGAGAGCGGCTGCCAGCGACATCTAATGAAAGAAAGGCTTACCGAGCGCGTATAAACAATCGGAACATGTTATTTCTGATATCCGACACAAGATAGATTGTTCGAGGGACGTGTTCTTTTCAAATAGTAATAACTATTGTATCACCACGTCAGCAGCCTTACGGGGTAGGCAGATAGGTAGCATAAGTAAATTACATTCACTTCTCCACATATGTACTCGTAAATAATATGTATATTTTCTTATTGAAATGGCGAAAGCAATATTTTACTACTATTCCCTATTGGCCAGTACATTTTTTTACTCGTGCCCAGTACGGAGACTTGGGCCACTTGGGAGCTATTATATAACCATTGCTCAATGTTTAGACTCAAGTCTCCTGAACCATGGTGTAAGGATAACAGTGGAAACTGTTATCCTTACACCATTAGTCCATTTTAGAGAAAAAATTATCTTATATATGGAACTAAAGAGCTAATTTGCCTAGAAACAAAGTTCATATACCTACATAATTACATCACCGAAACGGGAATTTTACTTTTGAAAGATAATTTTTTATGCTTGCAATTAATATCCCTTAAAATATGTTTATCTTTTGCAATTCACAAATTTATATAACACAACATATGGTACGAGTACGTATTTATATATTAGTTATGACATCTTTTATCGATATAAATCGATTAAATAAATCTTATTTGCTTGCTTAGGTATGAAAATTAAAAGTAGATTACATAATTAGCGCGTGATCCGAAAATGTTTCATTCGCTAGTTAAAAGTGAAAACCCTAGTACACCACGTAATCCTTAACTCAGCCGAAGTTGCGTTGGCTTTAAGTAGAAAGGCTAACGTGAACGCAATTAGCGCGACCACGCCTAAGGGAATAAGAACTGCTTGTAACCGAAGCTCAAGTTTTACTTGCACATTTTTATGTATTTAAATTGATACACTAACAGATGGGGTCATCGTCAGTATGCATTTATATTAGTGTGACATTTATAATTTACTTTTCAGGTACATGGTATTGGGAATCCATGCTGCTAGGCGGATTGGTGAACGGACGGGTCATCAACAACTTTAGATATGACGAAGACACGGTCCTTGTAGTATGCAGCCTGCAGTCTGAAGGCGGGCTTCCAATTAAATGTCGCCAAAACGAAAGTCATGGTAGTGACCAAGAAGAAGACCGTAAGGCGTGTGATTCATGTAGCGGGCAAGACATTGGAATGCGTACGTAAATATAAATATCTCCGCACATGGGTTGATGAAAACTGGGTAACGCGTTAGAAATAAAATCCTGTATTGAAATCGCCCGTAGTGCCTTCAACAACATGAAAGGTGCCTTTGCAGCCGCAGCCTGAAGATACCGTTGCGCGTCTTCTCCAATGACCCTATATATGACCCATACTCCTTTACCGATGTGAGGCCTGGACAATCAGAGAGCAACTTCGGAATCGTATAGAAGCATTTGAAATGTGGGCCTATAGACGCATGCTGCGTATCAGTTGGACTCACCGGGTGACTAATGTCGAAGTGCTGCGCCGAGTTGGAAAAAAATCCGATTAATACAAACCGTCAAAAAGCGTAAAGTGACATATCTGGGCCACATATTTATAAATAAAAGATATGAACACCTGCAACTTATAATTATGGGCAAAGTGGCAGGCAAGAGTTCAGTCGGGCGTAGGAGGAAATCGTGGTTAATTAACATTCGACAGTAGGTAAAGGTCGCAAATGCCGCTGAACTTTTTAGCTTAGCAAAGGACCGAAGTAAATATGTGGAGCTAACTACCGACCTTCACTAGTCGGAGAGGCACGAAGAGAAGAAGAAGAAGAAGTTGTTAGGCGATAAGTAGGCGATAAGTATATGTGTACGTGTATAAGTATATGTGTAATATTTGTTTTTTGGTACTCTCTGTCTACCGTGTAAGAAATCCGGCGCGCGGCGTGACGATATAATGTTAATAATACGTACACATATAAATTAGGTATACTATGAGTGTTATGTATTCACGAGAAAGGCTGTCCCCGTGAATGAGATCATGGCAACTTTACGTGTATATATATGTATGTAATTTCTCAAGCAGCTCATCAGCTTTAATGTTTTTCGGATGCACGTGTTCTTGTTCTGGGCAGAGATTCAATGGAACACATAGTAAAGCCGCTTTGCGCTGAATATGTAAATACAGTTTTTCATGGCTTATATTGGGTTCATAGATTTACAATAATTTAGTCTTATATTAGATACGGACATGCATGACTCGTATGTCAGATCTGGTACATACAGGTACATAAATGTACTCGTAGAAATCAAATGGTAAATTACATATGTGTGTTCTCTTTGATATTAGTTAAATAAATTATATGTACGACTTGTATGGGGTAGATCCACTTGGAAGGAGAAAGAATAGACCTATAGTCTAGCATGGTAGACAAGTGCTGGTTGACAAACTTTATATGCCTAAGAAAATAACATGGAAAATTTTAAGGTATGCTAGGTTTCCTTCACTGTTACCAACTCCGTGCACGGATAATTCTTGTATATATAAACATTTATTTTAAAACGGCACATTTTAAATTGAATAAGAATTTCAGCATAGAAGAAGAATATAAGCATTAGCATGAAAAAAACAAAGTAAAATCAGTATTGTTAGTGAAGTTTACCGGTTAAATAAAGCAAGTACGGTTATTTAGTGATGTGGCCGGTGTCTGCATATTTACCTAATTGGCCAGTACGGCGTGACAAAAGTCCGAACGGGGCCGTGCAAATTAGATTCCCCGGCGACCCATTCACCCGGGTACGCTTGCTCGTTTTGCTTACCTCTTTCACCTCAAATTAATTGCCTTTTCTTCTAATTGATATACGCGTCAAAGATGCGTCAAAGCACTGTAAATTTTACGTCATAAAATGTACATTTTATTTACAATTTTTATAGGATATTAGCTGTTCTTTTCTAGGGATATTTGTATGTTTATGACATATATTTCGAACTCTTAATACCCTTGAACGGTTCTTGCATAAAAAAATAGTAAATCAAAAAATCATGATATTACGTTCATCATATAATTATAGGAACATTATAATTTGGTTGCTGCATCTGAGCATAATTGTTGCCGCTGATATCCGAATATATTTATGTAACTGGTAGAGTGCGGGTGACAAAAGTCCGCCAAGGCGCCGCGGGCTCCACGCAAATTAGATTCTTCACCCGCGCGGGCCTTTGCTACCTCTTTCACCCCGAATTAACTGCCTTTTCCTCTAATTGAAAAACGCGTCAAAGACCTATTATGCCATTAGCTTTTGTTTCACTTCATAATTCTGTGTTATGATTTAAAATTTATGACGAATGTGCTCACGCGGATTTACAATACGGAACAAATTATTTTATGTGATTTATGAGTTAAATATTATGTGAAAATAAATACATACTCGTATAGTTACAAATAGTTACGAGTACCTACATCTATTTCTAATGGGTCTAAGCGAATCATTATCATCTTCAGCCTATCTCAGTCCACTGCTGGACATAGGCCTCCCCAAAAGGGGGTTTATGCCCGTAATCTTCACGCTGAGCATGCGGGTTGGAGA
>DWMG01001535.1:0-14999 GCA_018244855.1 Elbella merops
ACACTGTGTGAAAATTCTGCTGATCATTTTTACATATGTATTATATTACACATGAATTATTATTTTAATATAATATGTACAGAATAGAACTGCTATGATTATATACGCGATGCTGCTTATCGGATAGCAACGGTTACTTCAATTATAATGAGCAAACACCGGCTCCATAGGCAGCGGATGATTCATTCGGGCTTAATTAACGGAACTGGCTAAATTCTAATTATAAATTTGAATATAAATTATTATACTGATAAATGTAATCGTGTATTCATTAATTAATTAATATGATTCACTGATTGTAATTCTATTTCAAATCGTTTCTAAGGAATCCAACGTTGCCTTAAGGATGCGTAACGTAGATACGAATTATATAACGTTCGCAGATATGGTGTCACTTTTTCCCCATAGGATTAGGCAGAAACTAAAGATTGCCATTGACAATGATCCCTACAAGCTTAGTTCGCCTCATCTACTTAAATGGAAATACTCGTAGTTGTCCTTGCTCGTTTTCATCTCTTCTTCCGAGCTTGATTGTGAATTCAGTTAATACTTGATTTTATGCCGTATCCGTAGCGTATTAACGCTACGGATACGGCATGTCATTTGTTACCTTTGTTTTTGGGTGATTACATGAAACTGCTATTAGTTTTTAGCAGCTGGTGACATTTCACCCAGTGACATACATCACAATACCCGCAGAAAACTTTCAGCTTATTTCCCGTTCCAACTCCAGCGAGGTTATCTCACACCACATTGTCTGCACCAATCTATTGGCACTTGGCTTTAGCGTAACTGTTCTCATGCGGGTCTCATGTTTAAATCGTTTCTTAAAAAATGAGAAAAGAGGTCTGAAGGCATAGATATTTAACACTCAGCGCTCTCTGCCCGTAAGGGACCTAATATGGTTATAAAACAATAATAACGTGAATAAAAGCGACGTTTTTATCACATGCCTCGTTTTCGCTAACAATAAGAGAGTTAGAAGTATTTCTTTGTTCAACCCCTGATACCAAACGGAGCGTATGAGCGCGGAGGATTCACACCTACACTTTCGATCTATTTTAAATCCCCGCAAGATCCCACTGACGTGTGTCGTTCGTCAGTCGGGAAGCCCTGTGCAGCTGGGTGAACGCTCGCATTGGGAGCCGTATTTGCATGTTCTTGATGATTTGCATGTTTTTATACACTACTATTACATTGTCAAATTAGTACATACGAAATTCCTAAGACGGAAGCCCAGACAATAGACCGACCCAGTTAGGGAGGCACTTGGATCACCAGTCGATGGAATGTAGTAGAAGATGAAATAGAAAGGCGGAATGTCATAAAGGAGATCTTTACAAAAATATCGATCGTGACAAAAAACCTCTGCATTGTAAAAACTAATCATACATAAGATAAAAAATGGAACAGTCTCCCACTTTCCTTTCCAAACAAATATTCGCAGTTCCTAAGCTCCTAAGTTCCTAAGCTCCTCATACTCAAAAATTGACATCTACACCTGAACGTATCAGAATATGTATATGTAGATGTAAGACTTCGGTTTTCTTCAGCTCTCTTCTCAAACTAGTTGTAGTAAGTAGGCCAGGTCCGTGTCCCTTCGGACCAGCGTCACTACCACTAGTACGTCACCACGTGACTACTAAACAACCGTAATAGATAGTAGCACAGCATAATGGCGGTGACAAACGTTGTGACAGCGACGCACTGTTGGGACACAGCCGCTATCGCTCTCGAACGCTGCGCTGTACGCTGTGAAAGTTCATCGTATTGTGTGCGCCGTGAATAGGTCTCGATGTGTGTTATCTTTACATACATGTAACTGTGGTTTATTGTACATCAGAATGGAACAAAATAGATATCTATTTTAAACGTTCAGAATAGGGCACAAACAAAGTATGGTATAAAAACTTTATCGCAGCTGTGAGCAAACGCGTCGGGCACGAGGCCTGACTTAGGTTTATTTAAATTACAAAATATATCCGTTGCTTCAGCTGAAACGTTTATTAGTTATAGTCGCAGCTAGTTGAAGTATTGTGTACAATACTGACTTATAGCAGTATAATTATTGGAAAACAAGGATGGGTTACTCTTACGATTCTAAACGTACAACTACCAACGCATGAAGCAAATAATAGTAATAAAATAAAAATGAAAAATAATAAAAAACAAGAATAGTAGTAGGTACTACAGTAGTAGGTACTACTACTGTAGTACTACTACTATAGTACTACTATAGTACTACTATAGTAGTAGGTACTACGCTAATATTTGCTCTTGTTGGGAACCGCACCTAGAACTGCCGATCCGAAAATAAGAGTAATTTAACAGTTTACCAATAGGCTGGTGAGCGCAATGTAGTGAGAATGTATGAAATAGAAACGTTGTAAACACGTCCCGCGGGCGCGCCTCCCGAACAGCGGCGTGCGGTCTGCGGCCGGCGCCCTGTCGCTGCTGGCGACACCCAGCGGCCTGAATTTTAGTCGCACGGAGATTTTTCAATATTCAATTATGTGACAAATAGCTTATAACCCCATCAACATCGAATATGGTTTAAGTATGCATAATTATGCTAATAACAAATTGTACGACTTGTCCGTACATGGTCTAAGTACTTGGGTACAAGAAATTAATATATTGTGATATGGAAACAATAATTATTGTTCGCAGTTAGAAGATCGAAGTGATTATAGTTTGGTAACCTTCACATTTGTATATAAAACAATTCCTTTCGCGAACACATCCCGCAGGCCCCGATAATTAACGAGATGGAGTGCGACATCTATCGCGCGGGATTATTGTGTAGTTATTTGATAAATTTAATTAAAATCAACTTGAAAACTTTAGCAACAACTAAATTAGTAATTGTACACCTCGGAGTAAATCTTCGCAGTGTTCTTAATTAAATGAACAAGTTTCGCATGGAATTAGAACGGCATAATTTATTAAATTGTTTGTAGCTGCATTCGGCGGAGTTTTAAGTGAATTAGTTTCACCGCGTCACTTTATATCACTCGGAGCTCGTCTCTAACTATTTAATTGTACTTTAGTAAATTGTTAGAACGGAATACCCGATCTCAGATGGGCTGACCGGATAACAGCACAGCATCACCGCCCCAACATGTCACTTCGACGTCGTTCGCGCCCTATATTTATCGTAACAAGGGTTTCTTAACCTAGCCTTCAAGCACACCTAGCAGTCCGTGACATAGATACTGAAGTTCTATCTCAGAAATTAAACTCTGAATAGACTGCAGCTGATCGCAGCAGAGTTCGGACTACGAGTTCCCTTATTACGATTTGACTTTAAATCTATGTAATTTATTAATGTCCATTTTTTTATAAGATACGTTTATCATTTAAAATTATTTTAATATACTCTGTTATAAAATTTAAAGGTGATCGATGGCTATAAAAGGGTTAAGAATCCCTGGTCAGAATTATAATACGAATGTACATACAGTCCACCAGCGTCGAGTACCCACTGTACGCGTATGGACTATAACTAACATTATATCTAAATTCTATCATGCTTGAGACGATCCTTTCCTATAAGAAGAAGTAGGAATACCTTATATATGTCTGTGACTTCCTTCAAACCAGACTATAACAACGCTCAGAGTTGCGATCAAGAAACCACTCACTATTGTTTCACTTTTAAAAAGAGTCCAAAAATCACACTTTAAAGGTGTGAATACAAATATAGCTTTATTTTTAAACTTTTTTATAATGTAAAACACTGAACTGAAACTGACTGACCCTGTGTGTTTAAAGCCATAAACTATTAGCAATGCCACATACTTGCTGCTTTCGATAAAAGAGCAGCAGAAGATCGAGTAGCTTTTTCTGTGTATTAAATAAAAGTGTGTTGTTGCAGTTTTGACGTCCGCGGGAAGCACCTGTCGGAGGCGCGGCACTGGTCGGCGCCCGAGGTGTTCGGGCCGCGCGCGCACTTCAGCTTCTCGCCGCCACCCGCCGCGCTGCTGGTGCGCGACGTCAAGCGCCGCGACGAGGGCGTCTACCGCTGCCGCGTCGACTTCCGCAACACGCAGACCACCAGCTTCCGATACAACCTCACTGTTGTCGGTCAGTACTCATTATACTTGGACTCACCACATACATACATACATATGTATATACCTGTGGCTATTGTACTCTAAGTCTTGTGGTTACATTGTAAAAATATTAATGTGAATACATAATTTGAAGCTCGGCCACTGCATTTTTATGATTCCGATGCTTCTTTGAAAATCCTTCACGTTAAAGAGAACTAACAACCTCGAGTAACATAATTATAACGTCATATTGCTAATGAAAAACCGTAATAGGGCATATAATAAAGCGTCATAAAAATAATATAGATACCGCTAAAATATTTACTGCAAGAAATTAAAAACGGACGCATTTTATAACCATTATATTTATTACGTGGACACAACTTAATCGGCATATTTTCATTGATCCTGAAAATACCCCAGTTCTTCTTTCCTTGGAGGTGCAGAGACAATTAACGACTTCATACGATAAACATAATGTTCCAGTTCCGACCATTAACTATTGTTAATGAAATGGAATTAAGCAATTTTCTAGTCCCACGTCTATAAATAGGGAACAGCGCAAGGGTCCATATTAGAGCCGTTACTTTTTATTTTATAAAGTGCGGGTGTGTTCAAAAAGCATAAAAATAAATTTTAATGCCATATAAATGCTAATCATTTGCAAAGGTATGCATATCTATTAAGTCGTCTGAAACTGAGTTCGTTATCAGAGAAATAAAATCTTATAGCATACTTACAAATCGATTTTCTCTTTTTACCAAGGACGAAAATTATTTAAAATATAATAAGACCCCTTTTACTGTAATAATTTTGTAAGTACAAGTATTATTAACAGTAAGACAGCGGAACTTAACCCGGGTTTCAGTCTGGGTTAAGTCCCAGGAGCCAAGTGAAGCCAACAAAATACACTATTTGAATACACGGGCGAGTCATTGTGACCAATAAATATGGAGAACAGGAAGAAAGATCGCTGAACGTTCCCGTAGAAGTTTTGGGACCAAACAGTGGACGAAAGATCCAAAAAAATGTTTATACACTTTCAATACATCATAAGTTACGTTTTATTTGTACCTTCACATTTGTGATATAAGATAACAATACACTCGAATGTTTCACAACAACAATAACAGCACTAAAACACTTGTGTGTGACATAACCACATCTTTATAGTTGGAGTAGTACGTGTATTTGTGTTTGTATATTTGAAACTGTATCAATATTTATTACAATATTTTCATTATTTTCAGCACAGAATAGACATTTTCAAAGGCAAATTTGGCAAATCTCTCACACTATAATTATAATAATTGAAGACAGTAGAAGCTCTACCGATTTGCCTAATGCCAATGGTGACTCGAAAAGAGTATGAGCGGTGACCTTAAATTGAAATGTCGTGCAAATGCTAATGGTTTTCATTCCTCGCACCTCGCTGAAGGTGAGAGGTGCAGATAAACTAAATGCCACCTTTTGGCGCCAGAAGATAGTCGTTATCGAGTGGAACGTTAAGCGGCTTACGTGAGTCGTAATGGATCGAAAATACACCTTTTTAACCTTTAGAAAACAGTCTGATAAATCTGGCAATGACAAATGTCTGTACAATACAAAATTAGGAGTAATGTAGTGTATGTAAGTTTTAACGTTTCCTGCTAATAAGTCATTGGAGATAAAATCTGCTAACGGAACTTTAATCATTTTTTTATGTCTCTAGACATATAATTTAGGAAAGCCATGGCTTGCAAAATACAGATCAATAAAGTGACCTAACCTTGCGTTAGTTTTAATAGTGGAAAGTATAACAATTTATATGAAAAAATATGATTCTGAAACCACTAAAATCCATTTTCATATCGTACCCAGTTTACTGAAACTCGCCTTCAGCAGTTATTCAATTCACGCCACACGTGTCGCCATTTAAAATTGAAGGAAATAATTTCATAGAGTGGTATTTAAGCTTAATGCTTAGCTCCATTGAGACACTTCACGTATAAAGTACATTATGTTCGTAACTGCTTGAAAAAGCGTTTTGTGCTCTGAATCTCGTAATATTATTCTCACGGAGAAACTAATCACTTACGGCGATGCGGACGCATTAGAATATTGCCACTCCCGAGTCAGTACAACGGCTTTATACTCGCGCGAGTCCACTGGCCGCAACTTTGTTCGCACTCTTGTGCTAGTATGTCTATTGAAATTAATTCTCAACTAACCAATAAAACTTACAGGCCGTGCCTGGAGATTGGAACGCAACACACATCAATATATAGGCTGTATAAAGCTATGTATAAACCTATCTAGATTCATTCGAACTATCCGATAACTAAAAAAATATTGTGTACCGACCAGAATAAATATAAGACTTTATGTTTAATATGCAAACACTTCGTTGCACTTGTACTATACATATACGAGTACATACAGAGCGTAATACCGTTGAAATTATTAGAGCTCTGAGATGTTTATGTACAACTAGCGAGCATGTAACATTGTACCGTTATTGTTACAGTATATATACGTACGTCCAATTGTATTAAAAAAATTAAGGCAAGAAAGGACCTTACACAATACATTTCCCTTACAAAGCATGAAGAAGGATCTAAAACACTCAAACCTCGTTCCAAACTGCATATTTTTATTGAATTCTATCTGCTGACCATGACAGACTCCGCTCTTGTACGCAACGAATGCCTGGCAAGCTATGCCCAGTAAGAGACACCCGAGTGCTATTTGAGACAACTAATACAATACCAGGAGTGCCCATGGGTCGTGCTAAATGGGTGCCTGCAACCTTTTATATGTGTAGTCATTCCGACCGGTAATTCAAAGCCCGCAATATCCTTATGCATATTGCCTTCCGTCATTGTTTCGAGGAGCACTCTTTTTTCATCACGTATTCGATGAGAAACGATCATCCATGACATAACTTTTACTTAACTAAGATCTCTCAATTATTTCAATACCGTTATGCAAATAAATTAAGAATATCAAAAGGAAGGCTATGTTTTGCAAAAATTAGAAGAGGAAACTTTCGAGATTATTCCATTTAATGAAAGATTTAATACGAAACCTATTTAGACTGAAGTTTCGCCTTTTTGGTTTGGAGAAAATCTTAAATTTCTTAATGTTTACGTTCGCTTTAAACTCTCTTTGATACATCAAATATTTCTGTTCTGTTTTGATCAATATTGAATAACTAAATTGAGATCAAAGTCGAAAGTCGTTATTTAGGTGACTTTCGACATTTACGACAGCCATAAATATTCCGTCGCAATTAACATTATTGTATTATCATCAACGAGTCGGCCGCCGTAATGAGTAGCATCCCGATTGCGTCCCCCGCGGCCTCGTGTAATTACGCCCTGGACATTCCGCACTTTAATTGGATCATTCCCTTTTAAAACAACGTCGGTGCGGCGTCCCTCTTCTGCCTTTCCGACGCTCTTTTATTGAAATTCGATCACTCCGTTTACTGCCGAGCCATTCAATTTCGTCTACTTTGAATTCGTCGCTCGTTTCCGGGCCGATTCTTCTCCCTGATAGTGCTACCGTAGTGTATTGTTGCTCGATTTCGCAGTGTTCGGAGGCTTGTTTGTCCGGCCCCGGGGCCCAATTGCCACACCGCGGAGCGTGCCCGTCGATGTGCACCACTCTTATTGAATCTTAAAATCTCATTATAAATAAATTATATATTATTATAAATAAATCTGATTATAAAACTTAAAATCTGATTATCACGTTGTTGTCTTTCTATTAAGCGGGACGCTTCTGTTATGATTCGTGTAATTTTAATGCGCATTCCATCGCGCCTATAAAGATACAGTTTTACTTAACTTAGTAATAACAGATATTGGAACTTTAGTTGATTAGTTAAGTTTCATTCAATTAGGATAAGTGGCATTAGACACCTGCCTCCGGTGTCTCGAGATATGAAACATCAACAAGTTGCACAATTCAATTTATATTAATACGATTCCGTTACGTGGCGGCTGTCAGCGAAGATAAGGTGAATATGGTAACAGTACAATAAACAACTCATTACCGAGGATCCAATTAAGGTTGCTGTTGAATATCGTGATATCAAAGACAGTTCAATGATTAGAGAATAATATTGACAAGACTCCAAGGAAGCCCTCTGAGCTGTTTGGAAAAGGCAGGCTTTGTGTTGAGTTCATACGTTGGTGCGTTTACATATAATTCAGCCGGCGATGTGTATTTTAACGTATGAGCTACAAACCCATATCATTTCCTTTTTGAATACTCTTGATTGAGAACTGCAATGTAATTGATTTTACTTAATGAAAGTAAAATGAACAAAAATGCGTAGCATTCATCTGATTTATAAAATTTTCGATTTTTTAACACAAAACAGTTACTGATTCAAAGCCGAAATTAGAGGCCAAAGTTAGATTGGACGAACCCGCTGTGTCGAATGTAAAACGCAATTGGGCTTTGATGCTTTAAACGGAGCTAACCGAAATAACCCACCGTCGGTGTGGCGGATTTGACAAACTTATATATGCACCTTGATTAAGGCATTATAAACCTTAGTACCCACTTCCTAAGAGTGTGCTATATGTATTAACATGTGGACGCTGTGCACAGGGACACACTAATTCTAATCGAAACAGAACTGTTGGCAATCACCTGACTTGTATTGATTAATACGATTTTAGACCGATTAATAGTATTATTCATTGCAAATCCTTTTCAAGCATTTAGCTGCTTCCCGGTTGTATCAAACTTAGGATAAAATAATACCTCTGTATTTAATATACCTAAACACTTTCTGAATAATGACGAAATGCAACTAATGGATGGCCATGGACTACTTCATTACTTCTAAAAATCATACTGGTCCTCATCGTCGTGGTAGCGGTAAACGATCATTGTTTTGCCACATCCAATATTGACGGCTATAAAGGCCATAAAATAAACGCAATTAGTGACTGATAAATACAATTGTACCTTTAAAGCCTAGACGTCTAGATAGAGCATATTTGAATGGACAGTTATATCTCAATAGCGTAGGACTGCGTGCATTTTAAAAAGCAATTGGGATAAAAAGACGCCAAACTAAAGTACCAGTTACCACAAGTTCAGTTGTAGCTTATTTTCCAGCGCAGTACTTTCGTGAAAAATGTCACGAGCAGGCGATGCGATGTAAATACGAGTATATTACACCGAAGCGAATAAATGTGTTAAATATAAAAGGACTTAATAAAGTATAAATTAAGCAACAAATGTTTGCTACTATAAAAACATTGAAAATTTACCTAATATTTAAATTACCATTAACATTTTTCAGAGTAGCCTCCTTATGAGTCCTATTGTGAGAACCGAGCGCATTCTCAAAAAGTGTTATTTTATCCTTTAATACAAAACCAAAAGTTGTAAGCCGACCAATTCACCTACAAATTAATTCTAGTGATATATTTTTCTAGCGTTATTATAATGTGTGGTGTTATTTCCAGTGCCTCCTGAGAAGCCAGTAGTGGTGGACCGATACGGGCGAGTCATCAACACCACCACGCTGGGGCCCCACGAGGAGGGCGAAGACGTGCTACTGACATGTCGTGTCCTGGGAGGTAAGCTTCACCGTGACCTAGCATATTTTCCTACTTATTTAATCACATCTACGGCTATGGCGGGCACAGCCTACGCACATAAAAATAAACTCGGTAAGAGATTTCTGCTATATTTTTTTGGCTTCTTTAAGGCTTGTTTTTTTGTGAAAAATTATTTAACGTGATATTACAGCAGAGATTAAACTGGGTACGCATGTGTCACAGGTTATAAAAATGGAAAGTACTACCGGCTCGCTACGTGTAACTCATTGAGAAGGGCACAAATATTTAATGGCAAAGACGAACGAGGCGTTGTAGCGATACGGACACGTTTACGCGTGTACCTAAAATCAACTGATAAATTAGTTTTTTCAATTCCTCTGAGGGGATAATGGTTCAATCGATGAATTATAAATGTTGTTCTTTCCATAAACCAAGTAGCAAATGCTGCTAGAAGCCATTTGGCTGTGGAATAACGTATACTTCGCGCAGTCCTCTTACTATTTGTCTTTAATGAGCCAGTTTTTAAGCTAAGAGGCCTACTACGTAAAATTAAAACGTGCCCGGTGCGACAGCGTGAAAATTTATAATTTAAGTGTTAAATAATCTTGTCTTGCACGTCTATATTTAAACAAAAGATGACGTGGAGTTAAAAATGGGACCGGTCAAATACATCAGACCTGATCATATATGTATATAACAAAACATCTGATTTAAATGTTTTCTCACCTTTTAGTGAAAACGTTCATTAGCATCATATTTAAACATTTTGCTAATGGTACCTAAACTGCCTCATTATAATTTATAAATTGTCCTTATCAAATATATTTAGGACAAACATATTGGTCTTTCAGACAGATTGAGTTAAATGTGTAATGAAGTGAAACTAATGAACTATTATGTGTTAGTCTCGAATCCGTCTAAAATCCTATTTTGCTGCTTGTTAAGAAATCTTCATTGGGCTAATTTCCGCATTTTTCATGGCCGACATGTAAACTTTGGAACGTAAAATATCCATTCTGCTGGTTTCTTGGGTTTGCATTGATAGTCCCGATAACATTCGCAGCCAGTGCAGCATTTACCATAAACAAATCCATCGTTTACGTTACGAGTGTTTCAAAAACCTATATGTACATACACACCCAATGAACTGATGAATTAAGATTTACATTCCACTGAAGTGGAAAATGAATAATTCAGCGACTTGCTTTAGTTACGGGCCGAATACGGCGCTGATGCTGTAACATCTGCCTTAGCATGTAGATTTTCTCACATACCAGTACATACAACGTGTCGCACAGTGCGTGCCAGATTGTCATTAGTATTGAGCTTCCATCATGACTATAACTACATCACTAGTCATCACCGTTTCATTGTTCCACTGTTGGAAACAGGCCTCCTGTTAAAATAAAAAGGGTTGAATCCATAGAACGCCACGCCGGCCTTGGGCGCTTTGGGGGACTACAGGCGTGATGTTACGTAAAATTCTTAAAAGAGAGCTACACAACAAAATATAATCCTGGACTAGTTTGAATTATAAACTAATTTTTAATTTGTGCCGTAGCAGAAAATGATTTTTTGCTTTTATTGTAAGGGGAAAAAGACCTTTTACATATAATATCACTAACATTTTTATTTGGGTTAAGTGTGAATTTATGTAAGGTAATATATCCATTACCTTCACGCACCTTTTACTTTTTTGCGCTTTAGAAAACAAAGTAGTCGCCGTCGAAACTTAAGCTGGTTGTTTGATTTTGCGATACCGTCGACAAGACTTACTTCAGATACTACTCGGCGTTTTTTCATAAATAATAAGATACTGAAGAAAATCAAATTTACATGATAATGACACAAACTTCACAAACTTTGGTTCAGTGTCGTTGACGAAATTGCTTTATATTTTTCAACGAAGACACTGACACATATGTGGAAGTATAATTTCTTGAAGGGAGATGTATGCACCACTGTGACATTTATATCATTTCCGAAGCCTTTCTATACCTAAACTTGATATTATTTATTTATTTGATTCCAGCTTGGATCGGTTTTGGCTTCGATATGTGACGATGCATTGGTTTTTATTTTTTAAGAAAAACTATTTACAGTTAGGTAAAAATAAGATTGTTTTGCACACAGTACTATTTTTGTCTATAACTTAATAAGTTGATTTATAAAGTCCAAAGCTATGGATATACAATATATATCTAGCTACAGTTTAATACATTATCTAGATGCAGGATAAAAAATAAATAAAATGGCTACATGGTCTGATATAATATTGTGCTATTCTGGCGCTAGGAAAAAATTAAACACCAGGAAATTTGACTGATTAAATTACACTACTACTCACATCTATATTAAATTTTCGTCAGTTTATGAAACTCTGATTTTTTTCAAAGAGTAAGTGAACTTACAACAGTTCTCCTCACAATCGCTGCCAGCTCTCCTCTGCAGTGTAACACGCCAAGTGTCCGAGCGAGCGACGCGCGAGAATGTTGACACTCAATTGTAATCCCGTTAAAAGTGCCACAGGACACAATGGCTGGCATTTAAAGTCTAAAGCGGCGGCCGATAAACCCGCTCCGGACGTATCTCGCTTCAGGCTGTATTTTTCTTCAAGAACAGCTTGCGACTGAAGACACTGAAATGCTTTTATCTGAAAACACAATTGCATCTAACAATACGCTGCCGACACGGATCGCTGTTCCGCTAAGGAGTGGCTAGGCGACGATCTCGAACGTCCAAAAGCATAATCCATCATAAGATCCTTTTCAAATATACACACACAGTGGTGCCTTTCAGAAACTTTTAAGTTTTCTTGTACAATATATCACATTTGACACTAGCGTAAGAATATTAATGTTGTACTATGTAGCAAATATGAAATTGAAAACAATATAATTGGAAGTAAATATGAGTAATTATATTAATTGAGAGATATTTCAACCTTGCTGATGTAATAGGAGCTTTGAGTTGTTCAGTGGCAGCAATAGGTGGAAGACACTCATCGAATTGATGACGTAATCATGCAGTGAACATACTTTAGTCCACTCGATAACGCTAAACATCTACTTCTGTAAAAGAACGATAATGGCCCGCACATAATCGAGGAAGGCTCGAAGAATCCCAAGAATCACGGCGTTAAAATTACAAGATTCAAATCAAAATGGATTTTATCAGATTATAGTATATATAGCTCGGAACAAAATTCGAATTGACGAGGGCCGAATAATTTACATAATCGAGAAATTGATTGAAGCGTATTTCCTGAAAATACGGCCTGCAAAAAAATTCAATTGTTGTAAGGGCAGATGCCTTTCTAATGATGGGGGCTTAGTCCAGGGCTTTGTTTTTTGCGTACGTTTTCAGTGAGGGTCGCCTGAAGCCTGTTGCTTGTCGATCGATGTTCCGCATATTTTCTCTTCGGTCTTCGAACATCACGTGACAATTTTAACACAAAGTCAGCAACAGTAACCAATCAATATTTATCATACGAATGTACTAGATTGTTCGCGCTACCATTGTTTTGGCGTAATAAAGTTAAAAAATACAATACTTTTGCAACAAACTTATAACTATTCATCGAAGTTCAAAGGAATATTTTTCAAATATAACGTAGACATTGACTGGCCTGTGGTCCAGTGGAAAGTACTCGTGATTACTGATCCGAAGTCGTGGGTTCAATTCCCATCCCCGAAGAATATTTTTGTAATAGGCACAAGTCCTTGTTCTGTCTTGATCAAAAAATAATAAAAGAGTCTATATAAGTATATATTCCTATTTACACAGTAGTTTGACATCCGTATGTTTACCATAACACGGACTTCCATCAAGCCTACTTCGGTATGAGATAACCGCTTGTGGTGATATTAACATTTTTAGTCCACACACGGCTCGCCGCTTGTAATTAGTTTTTATTTACTTGTTACCTTTCTTTATTTGTTTTATTCCAAACACCATGTCTAATTTAAAGAAGCACTTATGTAGCTTATCAGACTTGGTATCTGATGTAAGCGTGTTGTGCCGTGCAACCCTCGCCCTTTTAACTTCGGGAATAAATACCGGTATAACTGGATCTTCACCGCTTTCATAATCGGGCCAGTGATTTTAGAACTAAAAATGCTCGCTCACAATTCATTTTTATTCTCAATTATGAAAAGGCGGCAACTGGATCTCGTTCCGGCGATCGATTTACGGCCGAACTGTCGAGTTATACGAGTACGATCAGTGTAATAGCAACGCTTAACGAAAATCGTAAATGGAGTGAACTGGGAATATCCAGTGGCAATTTCTGCAGCAACACCATCCGCACAGCGGTTTGTGTTTCCGTCTAACAATAGGGAATACGTTTTATTGGGTTTTTGAATTCAGCACTCGATCTTATTTCAAGGCACGAGTTTTCCAACAATGACAAGATTTTGATTTTGTTTATCACGCAATGGACCGCTTCCTAAATTTATGTCTTTAATGAAAATTACATATATCCCTTGATATAATCGATTTATCCTAATAGTTTTGTTTCTTTACTTATTTCCACTGGAAGTAGATGAAAAAATGATTATTAATGAAGTAAAGTTAGTGATCACCTGCTTTAATTAAATTATAGCATGAGCTAACATTAGAATAATTATTGTATTTAATTAAGATGAAATTAGTAAGTGGGTATTTCATTAAATTATTAAAGAATACAGATTTTTATATTTCACAACCATCACACCACATCGTCGGCCTATCTCAGCACACTTCACGCCATAGACCTCCCTACTGGGAGAGCTTGTGCACTTCCATAGTGTTTTTCCCATAATCTTCACTCTGGGCATTCGAGTCGGATATCATTATTTTTATTTCTTACCTTTCAATAATACGTTGATAGCTGACGTTGTAAAATTACTTTACTCGCTGCAAACAGTGGGAGCTCATGAAGAAGGACCTCGTACAAATCCGAAACTAATCGGGCTAACCCGAAAAACACGCGTGAGTTAAGCTGATACATATATATATATGTGTATAAATACTAACGAATCATTTAATAGTAAAATATTAAAGCTGTTTACTTTCACCATGCTTTCATACTTACAGAGTATTACATACCTTATGTTAGGGCTATGAAGAGAGCGATGAAGGTCACTAATTGTCAATGGGTTCGTGGAATCTGTAAAGATAGCAAATTTGTCAATCAGTACCTACTCTCTACGTGCCCCGTCAGAAACCTGGCGACCTAATATAATATTAACGTACATCGTGTCTTCAATTCAACTTCAGTCGGTTTTGCAAATTAGGTACAAATTGAAACCGGTTAGCTACGCCTTCGGCTGGTATTCGACAAGATGTTTAGACGGAGACACGACGAGCACGCCGACAACAACAGCCTCAACCCCCC